>PVIW01001087.1:59427-96405 GCA_004026585.1 Noctilio leporinus | reverse complement strand
TGTTCTTCACAAGTTGTTGGACTCGGAGGGCCTCTGTTCCTAATGCGTTGAGGTCCAGTGATCTCTCATGGCAGCAAAAAGAGATGAGAGCAAGGGGGGTGTGGGAGAAGGAAGATGGAGCCATTTTTTAAAAAAACATAACCTTGAGAGTGAAAACCTGGCACTCTTGCCTGGTGTTATACTTTAGAGGCAAGTGCTCGGTCTAGCCCACCCTCAGGGGCAGGGGATTACTAAGGGCCTGAGTGCTGGAGGAGTCATTTCACAAGTGACTTACCACTCAGCAGAGGAGTAGAGATGGGTATATTTTGGAAAGAAAGAAATACTAGGTTCTGTGTAAGATCCAGAGACTCTGAAGAACGTGACTACGTTTGCTTCTGTCTTTGCTCTAGTGCTTTAGTGCAGTACTTTTTTTTCCTTTCTTTTGCAGGGCCCTCTTTTTTTTTTTTTTTTTTTAAATGTTTAAAATATCAACGTATGGTTGCCTTTCACTTGCCTCCAGTTACAGACCTGGCTGGAGACCTGGTTATGAGCCTGCCCTGACTGGGGAATTGAACCAGTGATCTTTGCAGGGCACTCTTGCAACCCATATTTTCTGCCTTTTTTCCCTCCCAGAATCAGCATGCTGCCATCCCTCCTCCCTCCTACCACCTTTTCCCACCTTTTTCTTTATCTCTTACAGACTTGCCTTTTCAGTTCCTGCTTTTTTTATTGATAATAATTGATCTCTTTGCTTCTACTTTGCCAAAGCATATTGAGTTCTAGTACTTTTGGGGCTGTTCCTAGCATTTGTTCAGGATTTCTATGTATGCTGTTTTTTGACAGTGGAAGATTGGGCCACTTAGTCTCTGATTAGTCTTGAGGTTTTTGGCGTGTATTCCTGTGAGACTTGTGGCATTTATTACTACTTAGAAATAGGATCTTCACTTTGTGGCACCTTTTTACATGTTGTATTGTTTCCTTTTGAGGGAATTTGCCCTGTATACAGCCTTGCTTAGATGTTCACCTGCTTTTGCTGGCTTTGTGTGTCCCAACAGCCTGGCAAGTGACAGTGAAAGATGACAGGATTCCAGAAGTCATTTTGGGAGCCTTGAGTTCAAGGACTGCTGGTTTCAGTAAGCAATTTGACAAATTAAGAACAGGTTATATGTAATTTGCACATGGAGGCTGGTACTTATACAGCTAGCTTTTCCTTAAGCTTTTTTTTTTTTCCCCTTAAGCTTTGAATAAAGATTTCCCAATTTGTGTGGAGAGGGTTGAACACTATAATGAATAATTTTGATCACCTTCATTCTCTTTTCACTGTATATGGAGAATAAAATTAACCACCAAGTGAGGTGTCCCATTTGCTGATATTCTTTCTTCTGGTATACAGAGGTAGATGCGGACTTGTATTAGCTCACTCTCCCTACAGAATATAGGAGAAAAAATCAGAATGTTAGCTGGAAAGGGGGCAACTAATAGGGAAATAAATTATATTTCTAATCTAGTGAGAAGGCATTTTTGAGACTAAAAGAACTTGTTTAAAAACAAGAATTCTTGAATCATGCTTGAGTAGTTCACAGTGATTTTCAGTATCCCTTCTGTGACTTATTTTGCCTGGTGTGGTGCCATTGAATACATTTATTGAGAAATTATTATTTGGCAGGCATTGTGGTAGGCACTCATTGACAATAGTTCTAGTCACCACAACAACTTGAGAAATATTTCCTTCATCAGTACAAAGAAAATGAGACCCAGGACAGTTCTGGTCCAGGGCTTCCTTATTCCATCACTCAGCCTTTGGCTGAGTCCTTCCTCCCTTTTATTCTTTCCCTGCCTTCTCAGATCTTCTCAAGTTACAATACCCGCTATCTCATTGTCCCTCAGAGAAGGAACCTGAGAGGCTCACTAGGAATTGACTGCTTATAATTGCTCATCTTCAAGTAAACCTGTGCTTCTGTGTAATTAAATGCCAGACTATAATCTGTATTCCGTAATCCTGTTGGATTAGAAAATAGGACTGGAAGAGAAAAGTGTGTGGGAAACTGCTTTGGTCCAGGGAGTAAACCCACATCTGTCAGATTTATAGAGCTGAATTAAAATTATGCCGAGAAACCTAGAATTTAGGTTTGGAAAATTGAAATTCATTTCAGTGAGGGCAGTGTTGCATTATTTCTCCATTATCATTGGGTGATGGGTTTTATATTGGAAAGGTAAACATACATTGTCAAGGAGAGCAAGTGGTTGTATCTCCTCTGAGAAATTCAGCTCTCCAGGTGTGCTCTTTTATGTTCAAAAGCAGTGATTAAGTACTGTCTCAGACACCTGAGTTTCTTGCCTGACTGGTAGCAGCTGAAATGAAAATATAATTAGAGGAAATAAAGAGGGACATCTCAGTAAGTAAAGCTGATGACAAAAGAATGAAGAATGATGGCATTCTAGTGGAATTTTATTTTGTAACTTTGGTCATGAATGCTTTGATCTTGTGTGAAACTATACTGTGTTTTGCTTGAAGGGTACTTTGCATTTCTTTGGTTGAAGCTAGTTTAAAGTTCTCATATTGGTTTAGGGCCATGAGCCCACATTTCTATGAAGCATAGAATGTTTTGTGAAGCCCCTTTAATGGCATTATTAAACATTGTTAAAATTAATTGAGGTTAGGAGATTTTATTTCTCTTCTAGTAATGGGGAAAGACAGCTGTTCTGTTTTTCTAAAATCTTGGAATGGGTTCATGATGTAGTTGGGAAGTGTTTTCTGGGTTTTGTTTTTCTGGTGATGGAAGTGTTTTGGTTAACAGGATCTCTATATAAAGGAGGTGAGTTTTGCCTGTAGCATTCTGTAGGTGAGGTCTGAGTTCAAGCTCTACCTTGAGTAACTTTGTATGGTCATTGCACATGTAGGCAGAAGTGTTTTAGTAGTTTTAAATACTTTTTTCAGTAAGAGACTTCTTAGCAAGCTGCTAGCTAATAGGTCTAATATTAGCCCCCCACACCCTCAATCTTGATGTAGGTTAAGTGGATAATTCTAGAAATTCAAGCAGAGCCTCTGTTGTGATGGGTTGATCTGTGCAGCCCCCCACTCCCCACCCCAGCCTTAGGCCTCTCGGTGACATTTTGCCAGTGTACAGTAGTGCACTGACCACAACCTGTGTAGCCAGACGCTGATTAAAGGCTTTCAGGGCAAGTGAGCACCTTCAGTACCCTTGTCTAAAAGAAAGTGTTGACTGCTGTACTTTCATTCTTTATGAATTCTTTAAAAGCATCTATTATTTTTAATTTGCAGCAGCTCTTGCCAGGTAAAAAGTTTTGGGAAACAGATGAATCCAGCAAAGATGGACCAAAAGGAATATTCCTGGGTGATCAATGGCGAGACAGTGCCTGGGGAACATCAGGTAATCTAGATCTAGCATCTGTACTGTGATTTATGCCTGTCTTAGAGCTCCTTCCCTCAGCAGTTGGCAAGCCATGAATTTTATAGCAGTGACATAAGCATGTCAAGCAGTGTCCTGTCCTGTAGTATAATTGCCATTAAGGAGCTGTATGCTGTAATTTATTAAAACATAATTAACACAAAAATCAAATCTTCAATATTTTATTGAAGTGCTAGCCCCAGGGGAATGGTCTTATTTGAAATGACCATAATTTCAGCTATAACTCCTTGTTCTGTACTGCTGTCAGCATACTTGGGAATAGAAAATCGATGCCTGCCATTTGAAGTCATGTTTCTTTTTCCTCTCCTTGCCCCTGTGTAATGTGTATGAGATGATCTATCTGTGAATGTGTTTGGGGCCAAATTAAGTCACTGATCATGGATGCTCGTCTGACAGACTACCTTTGAAGAGGGATGGGGGAAAACTTGCAGAGGCAGACACACTGACAACAGAAAGAAATGGGAGATCATAGGGAGGAAGGAGACAGAAAACCCAAAAGCTGATGTGCTGTTAAAGCACACTGTAAGAGTAGAACCTCAGATAATAGCGAGTCATCAGAAAAGATCAAATTATGTTGTTTTAAAAAGGGCAGTAAAACCATATTTTGTTTTAGTAATAACACCAATAAACTATATTTTAAAAATTCTACTTGAAAGGGGCAAACATTAATTTGTCCACTTAGCTAGATAAACTACTTATGTGAACTATTGAATTGTTCTGCTATCCTGGATATATGAGGGGTGTATTATTTATTTTTTAGCATAATAGAAGGTTTTGGCTGAACTGACCATAGCAGGTTTCTTGATTCCCAGTCATTGGTTTATCCATGAGACATCACTCATAATTTGTTTGAGCCTTTGGCTGCACTGTATCATGCTTGTGTATCTTTTTTGTAGATCATTCAGTTTCCCAGCCAATCATGGTGCAGAGAAGACCTGGTCAGAGTTTCCATGTGAACAGTGAGGTCAATTCTGTACTGTCCCCACGGTCGGAGAGTGGGGGACTAGGCGTTAGCATGGTGGAGTATGTGTTGAGCTCATCCCCGGGCGATTCCTGTCTAAGAAAAGGAGGATTTGTAAGTTGGTTTGAGGAACTTGTTCCTATATCTCTTTTTTATCCCCTAAAACACAATATGCCTGTTTAGTTTCCTTAGATATTTACAGCACTAATTACAGAATATTATGAAACACTTATTGAAATTAGTAGATATGAACCAAACTTTTAAAAATAACACAAATGTTTTGGACATATTGATAGTAATATGAGATACGAGCTGAAGTATAGGTCTTAGGCCATTAACCATTTTTAGTTTAAAACAGAAAGTGTAAAAAGAGCAGGGATTAAAAAAATAAAGCTTGAACTGGGGTGTTAGTAGTAAATAGACTGGAGAACAGTGATTTGTTTTTACCCAAGAATCCTTAAAATGGATCAGCTATGTAGAATCATTCTTGTTTTACCATCTAGGCTTTAATTATGGAATAATCTCTGACCTTGTTTGAACTTTGTTTCTCATACCCAATATGTCAGAAAATTAGAAATTCTGTTAATTATATATATCCCCCCGCCCCCCATTCATTACCACTGACTTCTCTGATGCCAGATTTTAACTAAAGCAGCTTCTGTGTCTAGAGCCTCTTCCCTTTAAGTCTAAGCAGTCCTCCTCAAGCATCTTACAGCCTTTCTCAAATCTAGTCCATTCTTATATCATCGACTTTCTAGATCTAGAAGTCTTAAAGATGGAAATATTTGAGTCTTTCTCATTTAGTATGCTGTGACTGATTTTATATTCAAGCCACAGATAAGGAAGGCCATGCAAGCAACCCTGAATCTATCTTCCTTCATTTTTCCCCCTACTCAGTTTGTTTTAGACCTTTTTAAAGCTCTTTCTTCCTAAAGTCATTTTGGTCTACCTTCATAGCTTTCTTTATATGTTGTCAATATATTTACTGGCACCAGTCAGGGCCTTGGTCCTATTTTCATCATTCCACCTGAAACTTCTTTAAAATAACAGTAGTTCATTTTTGGTGCAGCTTCCTCAAGTGTCAAGTATAATTGACACTTGCAAGTGAACAGTAGATGAATGATTTGTTGGCATGAAGAGAATAGGCCCACATGGAGTTAGTTAGCTTTGGTCTGGGCATGTCTAAGGTGATGCTTCCACTGATGTTGACACTTGACATTCCTGAAGCTTTTAATTACACAGAAAAACCAGGAAAAAATGAAGCGAAATGAATTTCTTTAAGAGGCTGGTTTAGATTTTTCCCAGCTCCACAACTAGAAATTTGGTATGAGGAATTTAGCCAGCAGAGGATCTTTTATAACAACCCTTAGAAAGATGGAAGAAATAAACTGGGGCCTTTTGTCTTAATCTTGAGAACTAGATATTCCAAAGTTGGCCCGATTGGTTTTGGGTCTTTTGATTCTATAAAAGCATAGGTCAGATTTAGTGGCTTGTGGATCCAGATAGGAAAAGACATTTTTTATTTGAATCTTCCCAAGAGGCTGCTTAGGAAAAACAAGATCTACCCTTTGGATGTGGAGAATGGGATCAGACAAAAACGATCATTTGCCTATGGTACTACGGGAAGAAGGGTGTTTTACCACATTCTCAGTGGACCTCTGTTCTTGTTCTCATATTGTCTTATGAGTACAGATTCCACATAGGAAGTGCTGCCTTCTAATTTCTGCCAATAACTTTTAGTTATTTACTGTAGGAGAAAAGATAATAATGTGTATAGGTAAGTTGTTAGTGTGGTGAACTGGAACCTGTATGACTTTTGCCAGGAATTCTTTATTATGTGCGTGATCAGTTTCTAATTCTTGTATGTTATCCAAGGGGTCTGATCCTATTAATATGAAGTTTTCAGGAGGCAGAAAAATAATTGGAATAAGGAGAAAGATAAAATGCCGGGATTGGATTGTTATTTTTGTCTTTTTCTCTTTTAAGTATATATATATTTTTTTTTTAGTTTAATTTTTTAATTGATTGATTTGATGAAGAGAGAAAAACATCAGTTTGTTGTTTCACTCATTTATGCATTTATTGGTTGATTCTTATATGTGCCCTGACTGGGGATCGAACCCTCAACCTTGGCGTATTGGAACAGTGCTCCAACAAACTGAGCTACCTGGATGGGGCATTTTTTTTTTCTTTTTGAAAAACTGTTTCATTAATTTTATAACAAAGCTAAATATTTTGCATTGTGTCTTGTATTTGTATTGAAAAAGGCAATTATATCTTTAGTTGTCTTGGGTGATTTTTAACCCTTACAATATTGTCACAAGAAGTTAAGACCTCATGACAGAGGTTGGGAAATTGAACACAAACTGTTAGATAATTTACTGAAGTTTACATTAAGATAAGTGAAAATTCTGTACAACTGTATTCCAGCTTCTTCTCAGAAAGATGGTTGTGGGTAATGAAATATTATTCCATGTTTTGATGTGGGTGTCATCTAAAGGGTGGTAGGGCAGGGACTGATCAGTGACATCAGGCTATCACAGTAGCATGTTCGGTATTGGTGGATGGTGCCTGAGGATCAGTGAACAACTTTATCGCTTTGTGGTTGTATCTTTCTGATCTTATACCTAACCTGGCTTTGCTCTACTTATTGGTTAGGATGACATCTGACCAAAGCTCTGGTCATGGAAACCTGAATCACTTTTTGATTGTCATGATATGCATGCATCTTCTTGGAAAAGGTGAGCTTTTTTAAAAAAGAAAATCTAGTCCTTCAAAGTTCAGAGGCCAACAAGCTTCTTATAGCTAATAGTACAAAAGGGTGTGTAATTGGTGGTTTTTGGGTCAGGGCACTCAGACGTGTTTACTTTTTGGGTGGCTGTACCTGCATTACCTCCAGTAAGCCATGGAAAAGCCTCATTTTAATCCCCTTAGAGCAGAAAACATCATTCCTTTTTCTTTTTCTTTAAAGATTTTTTGGTATTTATTCACTTCAAGAGAGATGGAAGAAGGGCGAGAGGGAGAGAACAGATCAGTGGCCTCTCTCATGCCACCAACTAGCCTGCATAATCAGGCATGTGCCCTGAGAGAATTGAACCAACGTTTTTAGCTTGCAGGCTGGCACTTAGACCACTGAGCCACACCAGCCAGGGCAGAGGACATCATTTTTGATGGCATAATGAATGTGGACCTCAAAACAAGTACTAAGGGATCATTCCCAGATACTGACAACAGATAATTCAAACTCGGATCAACTTTTCAATTAAAGAAGGTTGAGAGCCAAGGTATCTGCTCACTATAGAGTGGCTTTCCATTTTCAGGAAAGTTGTTTTCTGGTTACAGCTTGAGTGAAGGTATTTAACTCTTTGTCTAGCTTTTGGAAGTTCATTTTGATTGTAGAAATGCATTCAGTTTAGTAATTTTGGCTTCTGTGATTATATTACTTTCCAGCTGACAATTAGAATGGGACAGCAGTATTGTGTTCTTAGCACGCACTGTAAATTTTTGGTAGTACTCCACGTAGGAAACAAAAACTTCAGGATAGTGGTTTTCAGAATAGGAAACCTTAAAATACCATTAAGTTATTTAAGTTTAATTAATTTATTTTTGTATCTTTTATTCCTAGAATAAATCCCCCTCCCCTAAGCATGGTTCAGAATGGTTACAAAATAATGTGTAACTACCATATTTTGAGGCCACAGGGTATAAAATTGCCTAAGGATCCTGCTGTTGATTTTATTTCTTGACTACCGGTTGATCTTCAAATAGATTGAAGCCTAACCAGTCAGAACTTTCTGTCTTTCGTAATTTCTGTCTTTGGTTTATGGTGCTCAGGGAAACAAGAAAGACCACAGTTAGAATGAAGACCACTCAAATCTTGGAAGAAAATTTAAAAACAAAACAAAACATGGAGGGCCTTTTGGTTTGTGCAGACCGGACTGCCTCTGACCTGGGGGATGCATATACACTCACAGCAATTCATTTGGGTCATAAAACTTGATGACTGTTTTTCGGGTTTTTTGTTGCATTTATTTTAACTAACCAGTGCTACTTTTAATTTATTTTGTTTACAAACTTGTGTAATACAATGCAGAGAAAAGTTGGGTTTGAGTTTCAATTGGATCTTAAGTTTCTTATCTACAAAATGGGGATAATAAAAACCCCAAAAGTCTATTTCATGTGTCCAGGTAATATATATGAAAATCCTTTGTAAACCTTATAAAATTCATGCTCCTAAAGTTTGTGAACTGATAGCATTGTCATACCTATGCTATTAGAAATACATTTTTAAAAATAAATAAATAAATAAATTCTTAAAAAAAGAAAAGAAATACAGAATCTCAGACCCTATCCCAGACCTGTTGAGTCAAAGCTTCCATTTTGACAACACCCTCAGGTAATTTTGTATGTACGTTGAAGTCTGTTAAATACTACTATAAGATATAATTTCCTTGGGAGTTTCAATTACGAGGAAGCTGTGGATCAAAGACAAAAACTTATTTTCAGGTGGAGTTCCTTCAGAGTTAAACTTCCTTTGAACAAGAGATCTACATGCTGTACTTGGCAGTATTAAGCTTTTAGATGCTGACTGGATAAAAAGTCAAAAAGGAACTTTCAGAAAACCTATTTTTGGTTTTGATTTTTGTAATAATACCATTCTATACATTTAAGATATGTTTTTTTGTTTTTTTCCTGGATCTCGTGGTTATACAACAGACAGGAACACCCTTACTCCTGCACACCATGAATTTGGTGATTGTATATGCACTGCCTGATGTATTTTGTGTTCCACTCTTTCTAAAGGGCACACCTCCTTACTTGGTTCATTTTGAAGTTGGGATGAATCTTTCAGATGATAGTATATTATTGTTTAATGACCAATTTTTTAAATTATTATTATTATTTTGGTAGGATGTAAAATGATGTGTCTTACAAATCTGTGGTGTGTGTCCCAGATTTGATGAAATGTTGTTGTTGGTGGCTTGATTCTCTACCCATATCTCAGAGCCACAACAGTGTCTTTCCCTGGCAGGAATTGGCGGGGGGCAGAGGGGAAGGATATGACATGTATAGCAGTTTTGAAGCTTTGGAGGTAAGGGTGGGTGTGTTTTTAAAAAGGCAGTGGTAAAAATATGAAAATTGGATAGAGTACTGCCAAGAATTTTTTTTTTTTTTTAAGAATTGCCCTTTCATGAGCTGCCTTACTTAATCCTTGAAATAGCTCTTTTAGGTAACTGTTGAATTTATAGATAATAGGATGAGGCTTGGAAGGAAAGTGATGATGACTGGATTCAAACTTTGTTCTGATTGCATTTCTTAACTATATTGCTTTCTTTTATGCCTTACTGGCTTGTTTATTAGCCGAGTTCCTCACAGTAGGTAGTATGTCATTTTGAAAGAAGAATTCACATGGCTAGTAATTTCAAACTTTTACTCATTTTTAAATATTAAAATTTTTTTTATTGATTTATTTTTAAAGAGAGGGGAAAGGAGGGAGAAAGAGAGGAAGAGAAATGTTGATATGTGAGAGAAGCATCAATAAACTGCATCTTGTCTACCCCCAACTGGGACCTGGCTCCTAACCCAGGCATGTGCACTGATTGGGAAGTGAGCCGCCAGCCTTTTGGTCCATAGGCTGGTGCTTAGTCCGCTGAGCTACACCAGCCAGGGCCGTTTTTTAATAATTCTGTTTTTTTTTTTTTTTTTTTTAAGTGGTGGAGCAGTTAACTGCTGAACTTTAAAAGAAATTGACATTTTGAATTTTTGGCATTTTTTAAAGAACAGAAAATATACATAGGATAAATCACTTTTTTAATGTTAGGGTTTCTGGACTGTCAGACAGCAGTACATTAAATACTCCTTTATAAAAATTCCTTTTTAATTTTATTAAATGAAACTTCTGCCATATGGAACTTTGTGATAAGATCACTTACAATAAGAGAAGAAATTAAATTCTCCTATCATCACCTTCACTCAGAATTAATAGATATTCCCTGAAATATTCCTTTTGTTATGTGAGGCTTTTGAGGAAGCCGAATCATAAATGGAAGTACTATGATCTCTACAATGTATGGTTTTTCTGTCTGTCTGCTCTTCTCTCTGTTCTTAATATCTAGCAGTGGAGCATACTCCTCTAGAGGCCTCTGTAGACCTGGGGTCACAGAACCCTCTTGGCTCCACTCTTGAGATTTTTTTTTTTAAAGATTTTTTTATTTATTACTTTTAGAGAGAGGTGACAGGAGAGAGGCAAGAGAGGGAGAGAAACATCAATGTATGGCTGCCTTTCACCTGCTTCCAGCTACAGACTTGGCTGGAGACCTGGCTTGCAACCTGGTTATGTGCCCTGGCTGGGAATCAAACCAGTGACCTTTGGGTTTGCAGGCTGGTGCCTTATCCACTGTGCCACCAGCCAGGGCTCACTCTTGAGATTTAGATTGGGGTTGGCCACTTACCTTTTGAGCACTTACTGAAGCCTATAGTTGAGTACTACAAGTTTGGGCTAGCATTGAAATTTATAGTAAAAAGATGCTATTAACCTTTTTTTTTTTTTTTTTTTGGTTTTTTCCTTTCATTTAGCTAATAGACTTGTCTAGTACTATTATGTACAGGGTAACGTATGACAGAAAAGCAAAATGTAAACTCTGCTTATATGTTTATGTTAGACTTAAAATGGTTTTCAATTGTGCCTGCTTATTGGAGTTACTGGAGAATACTTTATAACATTTGTGGGAGCTTGTTTGGACCAATTAAGTCAGAACCTCTGGACTGATTTTTTTCTCATTTGTATCTTGTAGATTTTGCTTTTGGTTCCAAGTAAGCAGATTTCTTCTTCAACTTGTTAATAAAGTTTACCAAAGTGTAACTCATCTGAAGTGCACAGCATGACACATATTTACAAAATAAATACAACCTCATGAAATCATCAGGCCAGTCATGATACAGATCCACACTTGCCCACCCAAAAAATCTTCCTTTCCACGCCATGCCCTCCACTGGAATTTTAACCCTTTCACCTATCCTCAGCAAGCCTTTCCCTTTTTACATCTGACCAGCGTCCTCCACTTGCCGCTGTCTCAGTGTTTTCACCTTGGTCCTTCCACTTTGTAGGACTCCCTCAAGGTGTATGTGTATATCTCCAAACTAATCGTCGAGCCGTTGCATTCTGAAAATGACAGGGCTTCCTGGTAGGGTCAGGTTGTCTATATACACATATATTAAAGTCAGACCACTTAATTGGGGCCTTCAAGATTTTAATCTTGGTATCACAGATAATGTTACCTAAGAAATGTCCTCCTAGGCTATAGCTTTTACTAACATATAAAGTGATTTGTACTTTACAAAACTTTTGCACGTGTGTTATTTCATAGATATAACCACTGTGTTTTAAACAAAATGACTTTTAGAGATAAGAAAAGTAATGCTCAGGTTTGATAACCCATTCAGAGTCCTGTGGCCAATAAGGGTTGGTCATTGAAATAGAATGTAGGTTCTGTGCAATCTGAGTTAGTACTTTATTAAATACTATATAGTTAAGAATACCTTGCCTTAAATATTAACTTTTTAAAACTCCATAAAATGTACCAGCCCATTTATACCCCCTATTCTTTCTCTAGGGCCTTCACATTTCTGAGAGATTATTTTTATGATCCTGAGTCCTATATTCTCTTAATATTGGGCTTTCTTGATTCTTGGTACCATTCAGAAATCAGACTTTATATCAGCTATTTTTATTTAGGGCTATTGTTGATTATTGAATTTTTTTCTTGTAAGTAAACTTATGTTGAATTATGGCCTGTGTACAGAAAAGTGAGCACCCTACCTTCAAACAGAAGTAAACAACTATTCTGCTAAGGCATCACTAACCTACTCAGGTAAACCAGGTAGCTATTTGGATGGACTCTATAGGTGAAAACCTGCCTATCCCCAGGGCTACCTTTGAAAACATAGCCTTTAGCTGTATAATTGAGGACCAAGTATCAGTAGCCAAGTTTTCATGCTATAGCAGTCTGCTTCCAGACTGGTGGATCAGCTTCTCAACAAGCCGGGGTTAAGGGTCACTGAGGAAAGTTAACAGCGTTGATTTGGTGAGTGTGTCTCCCTGTTGCCAGATGTCTTGCTTGTTGGTGAAACTTCCTACTATTCTTTATCCCACTGACTTCCCATTTTTGTCCGCAGACCTTGTGAACCTTGTGAGAAGTTGGAGCGGAGCTGCTCCTCCTTAAGCCAGTGGCTTGATTTGTAGAATTGCAGAAGGTGACTTAGGTGTGTTAGTTGGTTGATCCTTTTAATACTCTATTACTGACATTGATAGTGTGTAATTTATGTAGTTATTTGTTATCTAGACCATATCTCTACCACTGGGATTCTTACCTAAAGGTAATGGAAGGATCCTCCTCCTTTTAGCAGTTTAATTTTGTAGGATTTTTTTTTTTAATGTCATACATTTTCTTTTTTATAGTTTTTAAACTTCTGCCACACACTGTATTTAGTATTGGGGATATGAAAATGAATCAGCTTCTGTCAGTTTTACCTTTGCAGTAGGAGGGAGCTATTGTCTCTGGACATTTTGAAATAACTTTCTGTCTTCAGAAACCTGTCGTATTTTCATCTCTGCTTTGGAATCTCAGTGTGGTGCTTAATTAGCTGTCACTCCTTTTGAACCACCAACAGTCTTATAGTTTGAAGATTCTGCTGTTGCAGGTCACATCTTGATGGCTGCCAATACTAACATCATCTGAATGCCATGTGAAACTTAAGTTGTATATCCTTTCTAAGTTCCTTCTTGTATATGTACTTCTTTGTTCATATTAGCCACAGCATCATTCTTCTTCTGTGTTGCATTTGAATAGAGAATGATTTTAAAAGTAGTGGGCTCTGAAGTGGTAGTTGAAAGATATAAGCATATCAAGGTACATGAGTCCCTTTTCTGGCCAGAGATCTTTAAGAACTGCTCTGAGAGCATTTTTTATTTTGCACGTGTAGACCTACCCATTCACAACTGAGTGAGTGCCTGCTGTTCCAACCTCCATTATTGATTTCTTCCCAAGGAAATTTGGTTGTGGTAACTGGAAATTCGGTGCAGCCTCTATCATCTTTTACTGATTTGATTTTGCCTTTTTCAAGGAGCTTTAATTTGATCTAGGTGTATTTGATTTTTCCTTAAACCAGAAGTCAGAGAGGTGGGGGACAAGTGAGGTTGCCTCTTGTCTGCTTTTACAAAAACGATAGTTATTCTTTGGTAAGATTGTGCCAAGCTCTGTCCCATGTCATCACTATACTAAATCTTGTTTTCCTTTTGGAAATCAAGGCGCATTAATTTATTTGTCCAGGTCTTAACTTAGGATGTTGGTAAGAGGAGACAGATTTAATTTCCTTAGAAAACAGGACATAGCATGCTTGGCATCAGATCAGTTCTTTTATGTCCAGTCTTTCATTATTTCCAGTTTGAAATAATGAACAGAGATAAATTCTGTTGCATTAGTGGTTCAATGTAACGTGCTTCTGTGTAGTCCTAAAGTGGTAAACACGAGTGAAATAATTTTATAGCTAGATTTATCATGTTTTGAAGGATTAAAAAAGTTAAATTAAGAATTATTGGTGAATTATTGATGCAATAGGCTGTGAGATACAGGGTGGAACGGGGGGTGATGGTAGTATAAATTGACAGGGTATGTATTTCAAAATTAAAGTAATTGAACTGGAATGATGTCAGACCACACTTAGCTCGATGTCTAGAAGTAAGGGAGGAGTTTACATAGCCAGTGGTGAAGTAGGAGATTTCTTTTTGTAGACTTAACATTTTTCCAATTATACTTTCTTTCAGCTGCCATACTTGTAGCCTCCTAGAAGTTGCACTATTACATGGAGTTAGATTTGAGAGTAGAGAAGTGGACCAAGAGATATAAAAGTTCTGGCAGGGCTTTGCATAGAAAGGAAAAAAAATTGGGATGGTGGGAAATTGGGCATGGTAGGAATGTCCTAAACTCTGTAACATAAATGTATGTCTGTCTTCCTCATTTGGCAAGATTTTCTGCAGTGTTCCTGCCACTGTGTTGTCTGTTAGACTGTAATGTCTTAGAAGGGCACAGACACTATCCTGTTTATAATTAGAATCTAGTATAGTCTGGTGTCCACAGTGGTTGCCCACTATCATTAGCTGATGATTAGTGAAGCTGAAGCTATTTTTTAAACAGGGCCCAAGGGATGCAGACAGTGATGAAAACGACAAAAGTGAAAAGAAGAACAAGGGTACGTTTGATGGAGATAAGCTAGGAGATTTGAAGGAGGAGGGTGATGTGATGGACAAGACCAATGGTTTACCAGTGCAGAATGGGATTGATGCAGACGTCAAAGATTTTAGGTTTGTATGTTTTACACTTCTGATTTTTGAATGGGGGCTACGGGATTTTGTTTTGATTTAGTTTCATTTTGGTTTCACTTTTCTTTTTCCTTCCTTATGTGTCCCTTTAAAGAATTGGGTCTAGTGTAGGCCATAACACAAAGATCATAAATTAACTGGTAAGGTTGACTTTTTGAGAGCAGTCAATGCGTGGTGCTTTGTCAAAACAACAGACTTTGCATATGTGGGCGCTCTCATTTGCAGATTGATTCCATAAAGAGCATTTCATGATTATCAAGTATCAAAGTCACCTGGAATGGGAGCCTTGGGACTTTTCCCAAGTTTCTCCCAAATCACTGTCCTGGGAGAAACCATGGATACTAATGGCAGTTTGTCATGTCTCTCTGTCATGTTAGAGTAGATGGAAAAACGAGTTGAGAACTTATTCGAGACTCTTTAAGTTCCCATTGAGGTAGGTGAGTCAGGTATCATTTCCCTAATTTTGAAGACCAGAGATACAGCTTAAATGACTTTTCTTTAACACATCCTTTCCATGGATGCACCTCATTTCATCTCTGGTCATTAATTTTTAGGTTTTAACCAATGATTTAATATACACTATATTAAAAAGGTATTGTATATTTGTCTTCCACATTTGGCAAGTAGTCTTCATCTAAGTAGATAATCTTTAGTGATAGTATATAATTTTAAAAAATCTAAAAGTCCTCAGTCAGTGATGTACAGATAGAGAATTTAATTTTGAATAGTTTTAAGTTAATTTAAAGCTAATGTGTTTATCTTTGACCATACACATATATCTTACCCTAATATCTACCAGTGTCAAAGTTATAATATATTTTGGGTCATTGTTTATAGAACAATGTTTAGTTTAATATTTCTAATTTAGTTTTAGTATCTTGTGAGCAATCTTTTGAAGAAATCTGAGGCACAGAGTTATCAAGAGTTACCTAAGGTCTTTCAGACGAGTTTGGGTAGCCTCTCCATCCTGTATCTTAAGCTGTGTGTAACAGTGTTTTGTGGTACTTGACCTTGGGGCAGGTGGTGGTGGTAGGGTGTGTGTGTGTAAAGGAACACAACATTAGCTTTAATTTGTACCAGCTATGGGAAATCTTTTGAGATGAAATGTATAGAATATAGTTGCAGGTAACAGTCCTGGTAGATTATAATACTATTCTGTATCAGTCTGATTTGGAATCATATAGCCCTGCAACCCTTTTGCATAGGGTGGTCACATGTCCTGGGTTGTCCAGGCCAGTACTTACTTATACCTGTGTCCCAGAATATGTATTAATAGTGCCCCATTTTGCTGTTAGGAGTGTTCTGGTTTGGATAATGAATTATATCCTCATATTATTTTTAATTCTTAGAGTTATTTCCTTAGTAGGGACATATCCTAGATAATGAATTTATTTTGTAATGGTCTGCTTCTTCTGGTTTCTTAGAAGGGGAGACAGTTTTAGTATTGACTCATATATCCAGATAACACAGAAGAAATTTTTCAACCTATATAAAATTATTTAAAAATAGAATTATTTCAGATGTGGAACTTTTAAAGAAAGTACTTTTCCATTGTTCCTGTGTTTAAGATGATGATTTTGGGGGCATATTATACATTCTGCATTTTTGGGTCTCTTTTCATGGATGCCATCAGTAGTGCATTTTGTAGCTCATCCAGTGTTCCTCAAATCTGAGTCCCTTGGTTAAAGGGATTGTAAACTAATAGCAGTAAATGTAAATTTAAGGGTTGGGTTGTGGTGGGAAGGTAGGCAATAAAAGAGTCATTTTATAGGATAGAGCATGGAAATACCATAAATGGTCTTGGTTGTTTTGCAGAAATAGTGTTAAGTATTATTGATAATAACCGATGTCATGGACGTTGTCCTTAAACTTGGCTTGCTGTAGTGTCCCTCCCCGCTCAAAATAAGGTTTAATGCCCTTTACTTTCTCTGTTTAGCCGTACCCCTGGTAATTGCCAGAACTCTGCTAATGAAGTGGATCTTCTGGGTTCAAACCAGAATGGTTCTGAGGGCTTAGCCCAGCTGACCAGCACCAATGGTGCCAAGCCTGTGGAGGATTTCTCCAACATGGAGTCCCAGAGTGTCCCCTTGGACCCCATGGAACATGTGGGCATGGAGCCTCTTCAGTTTGATTATTCAGGCACGCAGGTACCTGTGGACTCAGCAGCAGCAACTGTGGGACTTTTTGACTACAATTCTCAACAACAGGTACTGTGTGTGTCTCTGTCACTCTCTCTACTCTCCCTCTAGCCAGCACATTATTTAAGTACCTAAGAACGGATTGGGAGGAGGGTGGCTTATTTTAAGCTATCGATAGTCATCCTTTGGTAGCCCAACAGTGATGTGGGTTTACAAAGCCTCTGTATCTTCCCCTGGAGAAGCTGATTCCCATGCTGAGGTTGTTGGCAAGAGACCACCCTCCTCTATAAGTGTTTCCTTTGGCCCCTGTTTTACCCCAGGGCCTGGAGAGTGGTGAGGTGATGTTACCTCTTGTGACACAGTCCTTTTGGATGCTAACTTAATCTCTGAAGACTAATGTATTTGTGATGCTGTTGGTTTGTTTTGTTTTAAAAATAGTAAAAACTCTTATCTACCATTTTCAGGAGTCTAGTGCTAGGCCATCTTATTAGTAATGCCTTAAATGAGTCACCGCACTTTGAAAGCCTATTACCTTCAGAAGAATTAGAATTGCATTAGGGGAAAAATACACAAATCAGCTGCAAATCTACAGTGAAATTACTTGGCTCTTTTATTCATAAACCCCTGGAAAATATTGCCTGTGTGCCTTCTGGTTTTGAAGGCATGTTATGACCAACTCTAGGGTTTACTGATTCTTCTTTTTCATTTATTTAATTTTAAATGAAAATTAGTTGTCTGAATTATTAAAAGGGGGCTGTTAGCTTCTCAGTCTTGTTAAATATGACAGATTCTCCCTTGTGTCTGGAAGCTGTTTAGTAGATCTTGAACTTCTGATATGCCTTAATTTTGGATTGGACTGTAAATATAAACTTCCAGGTTTGAAAGGTTAATATTCTTATTTTGGAGTTTACAAATGTTTTATCAATGGGGAAATTGGCTTATGGTCTTTGGAGATCAGTTGTACCATACTGTTCCTTCAGTTCTCATAATAGCTGATTTTAAATCAGTTTTGATTGACAGATGACTGGAAATAAGGTTAACCATATGAAGTCTACAAAATGAGATTCCTTTAAGGGATTTTTCTTATGTGCATATGTTCTGTGCTCATATCAGATGGATATGTTAGGTTTAATTCCAAACTTTTGTTTTTTTAGCAAGAGTAAATTGAGCCTGTACATTATTTTTCCTGTAGTTCCCTTCAGATATACCCTCTTCCTTAAGAAAATAGACTTTTTTTGGTATCATCTTTATAAGAAAGTGTTTCATGGTTTTGTCCTTTTTCACAATGAATCCTCAAAACACCAGTTCCGCATGAAGCCAGAAATTATTTCAGGTGCTGAAGACATACTAGACTTAAAAATATTTTGTGCCATACCAGCAAATATAGGTACATGGCATTATTTTTGTGTAGAATTCGACTTACTCAGCTTAGAAAATTAATTTGGCAATTTATCTAAATTGAGGTTCATGAGTACAGTCTATTCCTAATCAGAAACTTTAAGCTAATTAATACCAGGACGTTTTATGTGGACATCTGAAGTAATGTCAATAAAAATAAAGAAAAAATAAAATACCCCCCCCCCCCCAACAATTTTCATTTAAAAAAATTTTTGTTTTTAGAGAGAAGGGCAGGGAGGGAGGAAGAAAGGGAGCGAGACATCAATGTATGGTTGCCTTTCACCTTTCTCTAGCTGGGGACCTGGCTTGCATCCTGGTTATGTGTCCTGGCTGGGAATTGAACCAGTGACCTTTGGGTTCACAGGCCAGTGCCTATCCACTGAATTATCAGCTAGGGCCAAAACCAAATTTTATATGAATTTTTTACTCTGTTTTGTTTGTTTGTTTTTTGTCTGAATTTCTTTAGCATCCCTTAGAACTGTGGCCACTTTTGGTTCTTAGTTTCCATTCCTAATGGAACCTTTTGCTTGTTATTTAAGAAATATTTGTCTCCACCCTCTCATGAATGAAAATCTTGATTCTCTTTCATTTAGTTGTTCTTTACTTCATACTCAGACTTGGGGTTTTCTTTTGATTTATTGATTGCTAGTTCTAAAGTTTTGCCAGTTTTTTGGGAGGCTAACTAATTATTAGGACTTGAACAACAGAAATGTACTTTTGCACACTTACAAGTAGTTTAGCATGATCATATCAAACACAGCATCTACTTATATTTATAAAACCCAGGGTGCCTTCACCCAAAATCCCATTTCAGTAATTTTTGAAAGTGAACTTAAACTGTTGTTGGGTTCTGGCTTCCCATGTATGTCTTGGTTGCTGCACCATAGGGGCATTGGTACACAGAGATACTACCACCATATTATGTGATCATTGTTGTTTGTCCTGTAATTCTTGCTTTTCTGAGTAGATTGTTTTACACATTCTTGTCCTGTGAACCCTAATAGCATGTGTGGGAATCCTTGGCTCAAAACTCCTAAGTACCTTCAAGAACTTTTAATATCCCAAAGGCTGCTATATAAAAGCCAGTGGTGGTTTAAAAGGATCATTTTTCTATTGGAAATTGGTGTTTGTTCTTACATTTTATCCCTTCAGTCTTTCTTACCCTTTTGCTTTTCATTGCATTTTATTCTTTCCATTACCACTAATTTAAATTGTTCTCATTCTTCAAGGTTCAGTGCTATTACCTTTCTTGATCTCTAAACCAAAAAGTTGTCACATCTGCTTTGAACTCTGTAGTGCTGTGTATGTTGCTTAAGAAAAAAAGTCACCATGTTCTGCCTTGTGTTACGATTACTTGTCTAATAGCCCTTGCTAGATTGTAAGCTCCTTGGGGTGTTGGTCTTGTCCTTTCTGTGTCCTCTGCTTTGCTTATCAGACTGAGTTTCCAGGGAACTCTTTGCTCTCTCATAATATCTCAGAACATCCCCTCATGATTAATATGCTTCCCAAAATTAAAACTTGAAACTAACCTTCTAAGGGGTCTGGAGACCACTTTTTGAGGCCTGCTAATGTGTGAGTCGTTTGGATCTAGCCTACTAGCTTTGCCTCGTATCCAGATAACTAGACTTGTACAATATCCAGGGAATTTACCTCCTAGACATCCCTCAATTGCTATATGATCAAAAGCCATGGTTCTCTCATCAGAAAAAGGACACAGTTCTTTTGATACCAACATTTGTGGATAACTTTAGGGAAATCCCAGATCTTTGGATTGTAGATTTTAAACTTCTTTTCACATTTTTTGTTCTCACCTCTAGCCAAGTATACCTTTCATGAATGGTATGAGCTCACCTTATCCCACAGCTCTGAGTTTAGTTACTTTGACTCATTTGGTCATTTAAATAGTGCAAGGAAGTATTCAGTGACAGGTAATAAGATCATTCATGTCATGTCCTAGGGACCTTTGAAAAGGAGAACATACTCTTGTTCTCTGGGGAAGAAAGAACTTATGAAAAGAGGTAAATCTTGAACTGTGCTTTGCAGGACCTGTTTAAATCAGGAAAAGAATAAAAATAAGGGTGGAG
This sequence comes from Noctilio leporinus, assembly GCA_004026585.1. Taxonomy (NCBI): domain Eukaryota; kingdom Metazoa; phylum Chordata; class Mammalia; order Chiroptera; family Noctilionidae; genus Noctilio; species Noctilio leporinus. The sequence goes on along the minus strand of PVIW01001087.1, from coordinate 76,036 downwards.
GAAATGGTAAAACTAAAGGCTTCAAATTGGGGATTAACAGGTACATGTTCAGTAGATAATTTAGAGCAGTTAACCCTACGTGGTAGTGAGGCTGAGAAAGTGTGAGGTCGCATAGACAGTGCTGTGTGTCTTGCTGACTTTGCTGTGCTACTTCATAGGCAATAATGGGACATCTTAAAGAAGGAATGATTTAATTATTATGGTTTAGTTTTTTTTGTGATGAGTGTTAATTTACTAGCAGTTTAGACATTCTTCTTCCCATATTAATCAATTAACTGTTGACTGTTAGGTGGTCCTTACAGGAAACTCAGGTTCTGCCCATAGTGAATAGAGTTAGTGTTCATCATAAAGCTGTCGTACATGAAACAATTGTGGAACATTTGAGGATTCAGGAATGCTATTAGACCAGGGGAGGGCTTGATGAGGACCTAGGTTACATAGATGTAGCTTGAAAGACAAATGGAGCATACATTGCCGCAGTTAAGAGAGCAGAGGAACAGAGATAAAAAGTAACATGATGTGGTTATAGGCTGATAAGAGTAGAAGGTTGTCCAAAAAGTTGATTTGGTTTTTTCTGTATGATGGCTCTAGTAAGTTTTAATTGTCTTTATCAATGTATTACACTTTATTATTTCAAGAAAGGTAAAATGCAAATGGAGTGCAAAAGATTTGTGCAGTGTATGGAGAAGGTGATGTGACTGCTCAAAAGTGCCAGAAGTGGTTTGCAAAGTTTCTTGGTACTATTGACGTTTTTGGCTAAATAATTCTTTGCTGTGGAGTTGTCTTACATGTTAGAAGATGTTTAGCAGCACCCTTGGCCTCTACCTTTTAGAAGCCGATAGAGGGAAATGGCTGACATACTCAAAATATCTCAATCAATAAAGTTACGGGTGAAAATGTATCTTTTATTTTATGGGAAAAACTAAAAGACTTTTTGGTCAACCCAATACATGTAGAAGGGGAAAAGGAGTTAGGTCTCTGGTTACAGAGTCCAGGTCACAGAGGCCTTGAGAGCCAGGCCTGAGTCCCAGAATATTAATGATTGTGAGCTTTGAACCACAGATAACTAGTATGACACACACCTTTTTTTTTCATTTATTTATTTAAAGATTTTATTCGTTATTTTTAGTGAGGGGGGAAGGGAGAGAAACATCAATGTATGGTTGCCTTTCAGCTGCCTCCAGCTGGGGACCTAGCTAGAGACCTGGGTATGTATCCTGAATGGGAATTGAACCAGTGATCCTTGGGTTCTTAGGCTGGTGCTTAATCCACTGAGCCATACTAGCCAGGGCCAGATGCACATCTTTTTGTACATTCTGTTCTTTTATCTTGGCTTTCTTAAATGGGTATCTAAATCTATTTCTTGTTTTAGTTTTGAGTTATTTGCTACAATTTGTAGGAAGCTTATTTGTGATTTTATGAGAGGATCTGTCTTCTTTTAAATCAAGTGTTTTGATTTGGTGTGGTAAGTTGGTTTCAAAACTGTTAATATCAGCTTATATTGAGATATGTAATATAGAATAGCCTTAAAATATAGAAAAGATCATTTTAATTTAATTTATTACAGACTTAATAGTACTTGTCTAGTCACTGTTCACCATAAGCTTAACTTTTCTAAGTTTATTTAAAGTAGGGATTCCTTTTTTGTGCTATGAACCCCTTAGCAGTTAGGTGAGATCTGTGGACTAAATTCTCAGAATAGTTTTTAAAATGTAGAGTGTAAATAGGGTTACAAAGGAATCCAATTATATAAAATATTTATAAAAATACTAACACATTTAATGATGTATGTGCTTTGTCATGGTTCATGAGAGTTAGGTGTACTGGCTATCTTAAGGAGTATAAACAAGATTTTGAAATGTCTAACCAGTTGCAAAGTAACATGAAAACATGAGATTTTATATCACAGGTGACAGACAATGTGGTTTGTTGCTTTTTAAATCATAATAGAAGGATTATGATTAAAATTTCACAAAATTTTGTGAAAATGAGGATAATTTTACCTCCCAGAGTTCAAAGATCTGGGGTTAAAAGCCCTAATTCAGGGTAGTGTGAAATGCTCATTAATATTTCTGGAATAGTCTCCTGTTATACTTATATTTTTGTATCATGGAAAACACAGTAACAGTTCATATATAGTATTTGACACCATTTTCTGTTACAATGCTTGATCGGTATTTTTTTTACTTTAATAAAGAGCTACACAACTATAATATTTCCATAAGTATATTTTAAAAAATTATTACTAGGTTTCATTAAATTACAATCCTGTATGGAAGAAATCAAAGTCAGAATTATGTCATTATGGGTTAATCAAATTAATTATTGATATTCTTTATTTAGAATTCAGTTAATCTAAAAATAGCCTAATGTAGCATGTTTTACAAAATTACATACCGATATACTAAAATTCTCATATGTTAAACATGGAATTTTTTTTTTTTTTTTTAAGATTTTATTTATTACTTTCAGAGAGAGGGGAAGGGGAGGTATGCAGAGAAAGAGTGGGATGTTAATGTATGGTTGCTTTTCACCTGCCTCCAGCCACAGACCTGACTGGAGACCTGGCTTGCAACCTGGTTATGTGCCCTGGCTGGGGAATCGAACCTCCGACCTTTGGGTTCGCAGGCCGGCACCTTATCCACTGTGCTACCAGCCAGGGCCATGAATTTTTTTTTAAACATGAATTTTGAACAGCGAAAAATACTCTGAAAGTTATAATGGAAATACACTGTATTCCTTCACGATCCTAGTCGGATGGGAGAGGAAATTGGCATGCATTGATTTTAAAAGTGTGGTAGTGATTAAAGTCATTCTTATGAGGCCAAGTGTGTGCATAGTTTTAATATAGTAATTTAATATTCTTGGCTTGCTTTTCAATTTACAAATGAGAGGATTAGTCTAGTAGTGTCATGTATAATCACTGTTTAAAATGCTCATGTTAGCTAGTAGTTAGGTTAATTGAGGCTTACCTTTACTATTTTTTTTTACTTTGTTGAAATTTTATGATGAAATTAAAAAATAATTTATTTGGAGGAAGACATGTTTTCCCACACCTTATTTAGACATCAGTTATTACGGACTGAGATTCCTCATCTGTTAAAGAAATGTGAATTTCTTTAAAAAATTCAGCAGCATGGTTTGCATGTACCTGTTAAACCAGAAATCATTGTAGTTATTAGTTGGCCATTTATGTGTTTATTTTTAAAATTATTTATTTATTTTTAGAGAGAGGGGAAGAGAAGAGAGAGAGGGAAAGAAATATCAATGTGTGGTTGTTTCTTGTGCACCCCCAGTTGGGGTCCTGGCCCGCGCAGCCCAGGCATATGTCCCAATTGGGAATCAAAGCAGTGACCCTTTGGTTCCAAGGCTGGTATTCAACCCACTGAGCCACACAAGCCAGGGCTAGTTTGTCATTTAGGCAGTTCAGATAACCTGGTCAAAAATGGGCTTTGACTGCTTCCAATGTATACTTTTCATTAAAAATTTATAGTCCCATCATTGATGTAATACTTCAGTGTTTCATAGAGCTTTTCTCCCTGAATCCTGACAACAGCTCCATATGGTAGGGCAGCTGTTACATTTTTACAGATAAGAAAAGGAAGGCATCATGAAGTTAAAAGACTTACTGAAGATCATATTCAGTAAGCTTTGCAAACACTTTGTTTTGGTTTCTAGATCCAGGCTATTTCTTTTGGACCTGGTACTAGAAACACAAAGCCTTTTGACATGTGAAATTGTCTCACCTTCAAATTCAACTGTATTCATAGATTTTTTTTCTGCATAGAGATATTTGTAAAAGAGTACTCATAACAACAATAAAAAACTGTTTTTGTCCCTGTTACTATCTTTATGACCTACGGAGAGCGTTGGGTGTTCATGAACTCAGTAGGATTTTGACTCTGACATAGACTCTGAAGAGTCTTCCTCTGTTGCCGCTGTTCTGGGCTTCCTTGTTGGGGAGAAACCAAGAGGTGACTCACAGAAGTGCTATGTCTCTGTGGGGTGCTCATCACACATAAAAGACTATTCCAAGCTCTATACATGCATTACTTTTAATACAACGTTATGAGTTAAGACATATTTTAATTGTCTCTATTAGAGAGAGGAGAAGAGCAAGGCACAGAGAGGTTGTCTTGCACAAAGTCAAATAGAAAATCATTGGTGGAGCTGAGAATATGAATCCAGGCGTCCTGGCTCCAGACTCTGCTCTTATCTCTTATCATCCACTATGTGTAAACTGGTTAAAAAGCCAGGGCTGGCAGTATGTTTTATTTGGAGATGGGGGGCAGAAGGGAATAGTCTTTTACGTTTGTCAACTCCAAATGTAAATACTACTCCTCCATATTCTGAAAACTCAAGAATTATTGATAACCACAGTAGCAGTAGTAGCTATATTTTATAAGATGCTAGCTGTATGTCAGACACTGTGTTGTGTTTTTTGAATGCTCAGATTCTTTTTCTGGAATAAAAACCCTACAAAGGTCTCTTGTAAGGTCATACAGTGGTAGTGAAAGGAGTCAAACCAGCCTGCTTTTGTGTAGTTCCCAAATCTTGAAGTAGTTGATATATTTTCCTCCACATTCAGTCTCTTGAACAATGAATTCTACCTAAATAAATTGTAACCAGTAGCAGCACATTTATCATTGTACCTACCTTAAAATAAATGTTTTCTCATAATTCTCATGGTATTGTGTTTTTCAGCTATGATTAGCATGGTTTGTGAAAATCATGAAAATGTTTGCAAAGTTCAGTGCTTTGCCCAGCAGATGGCATTTGTATGAGTTTTTAAGGATCCTTTGGAATCCATCACTTACCAGTTACCTAATTTTGTTTTGAATACTCTCTACTTCAAGTTATTATTGGACCATTTACATAATGAGAATGCCAGAATTACTGTAATTGTAATCAAATCTGCCTGCTGTAGATTCGTAATTTGTTAATTGTTTACTGTAAATTGCACTCAAGAAATAATTTCTCTAGTCACTGTAAACATCTGATATATATTAATCAACTCTCAAATATAGGATATAGGGGAGTTCTTGTGAGGCCTGTATTTTTTAAGTTAAAAGTAATGCTTCCCTACACTCAGAGTGTGGTCGCATGGTGGTTAGAACCACAAATTCATGTGGAATTATTACTTTTATGGTATTCACACACTGTATGTATATGTATTTGCAGATAACAGTACACATACTTACAATGAGTTACATGTAATGTTAAAAACATGAAGCAAGAAGCCATATGGAATGGCAGTGGGGTATGGTTTTGCTTAATCAAGAAAACCTCAAGATTTATATTCTGAAGGGACCACCTGTATTTCTCATGTCACAGCATCTAGCTAATAATTTACTCAAAACATGTTTGTTAATGAAATGAAATATTTTGTTTACATCAGGGTGGAGGAAGAGGTTAGCCATGAGCAGTGTCTCAGATGGTAAATATTTCAAAATGTTTTAGGCTACAAAATCCTGGAGTCCCATTGAAGAGACAATAGATATTTAGTGGCACTATGAGGTATTTCTTTAATCTTCAAAATTTTTTTAAAAATCAAGGTCCCACAATTTTACTTACTTTCTGCTTCCTGGCTGCCCTTCTTGGATAGGCTACTTCCTATTGGTAGTAGTTCTGTGAGACTTGTCTTTTAGATAAAACAAATGGGAAACCAACCTGGCAAAAATCCAGGATCACAGTTACCATATAGTACTGATTAGCTCCCTTCCTGGGAGTGAACAATTACTTAATTTAATTTATTTTTATTATTTTTAAAGATTTTATTATTTTTTTAGAGAGAAACAGGGAGGGAGAGAGACATCTATGTATGGTTGCTTTTCACCTGCCTCCAGCTGGGGACCTGGCTGGAGACCTGTTTGGAGACCTGGTTATGTGCCCTGGCTGGGAATCGAACCAGCGACCTTTGGGTTTGCAGGCTGGTGCCTTATCTACTGTGCCACCAGCCAGGGCCTCACTCATAGATTTTTAGAGGGGAAAAAGAGAGTAGGGGGAAGGGAGAGAGAAATATTGATGTGAGAGGGAAACATCGATCAGCTGTCTATTGTGTGTACCCCAACTGGGTATCAAACCTGTAACACTTTTTTTTTTTTTTTTTTAAGTGTTGCTTCATTGGTTTACTTTTAGAAGCTGAGAGAGAGAGAGAAAGAGAGAGAGAGAGAGAGAGTCTACTTTTAGAGATAAGGAAAAGAAGCAGAAAGAGTGAGAGAAACAAAGATTAGTTGTCTCTTGTGCTCACCCCAACTGGGAACAAGGCCTGCATCCCAGGCATGTCCCCTGACCTGCGTTCCAACTGGCTACCTCTTGCTTTGTAGGACGGTGCCTAGCCATTTGAGCCACAAAACCATCAGGGCTACCCTGCAACCGTTTGGCGTAGAGGATGATGCTCAAAGCAGCTGAGCCTCCTGGCCATGGCTCACCATGGTTATTTTTGACATTCATATTGTAAAAGCTAAGACTAAATTTTACGCTGGCTTTTAGAAAGATAAATATATAGAAAGAGAGATAGGAAGTGAATTGACAAGTATGTTCAGAAATTCACCTTTTCTTCTTATTTAAAACCAGTCTACTCATGTTTGAGGCATTGAAGTAGCTAAATCATAGTATCAGATCATTCCATTAAAAGTTCAGTTGTGACAGTAATTAAGCTGAGTTGGTGGAAGGTCATTATCTTCTAATGTCTGAGATAACCAGGTCTCTTTATGAGGACATCTGTAATTCAAGATCCATGGGGTCTGTTACATTATTATCTAGTGATGTCACCTGAGCTGTTGAAAAGTGCTTTAGGCCCTGGCTGGTACAGCAGATAAGGTGCCGGCCTGTGAACCCGAAGGTTGCTGGTTCGACTCCCAGCCAGGGCACAAAACAAGGTTGCAAGCCAGGTCCTTAGCTGGAGGCAGGTGAAAGGCAACCATGCATTGGTGTCTTTTTCCCTCTCTGCCTCTCTCCCTTCCCCCCTCTCTGGAAATAATAAATGAAATCTTTAAAAGAAAGAAGGAGAGAGAGAAAGAAAGAAAAGTGCTTTAGAAAGAGCAAGTAGATTAAATGTCCTTTCTGGGGAGGTTTCTTTAGTTAGGACTCTCAGTCTGATTGCAGCAAATAAAGGTATCTTCAGTATGACTTCAGAAAGAGGCTTCTCAGGCCATCTAGAATCAGGTTGCTGGCATCCCCTTTCTTTGTACTAGTTCTGTTCATTCTGAAGTGTATGAACATTTGATTCATTGTTATATCCCTGGTTCCTTGCACAGTGCCTAGTAGGTTATTATTTGTTTCATAGATATTTTTAGAATGAATGAGTGAATGATTGACTTGATATTAAGATTCTTTGAACTCCTTTTCTTTTTGTGGGAACTAAGAAGTATGCTACATTTGAGCTCATAATCCAAGTATTGTTAGCAACGGTAACTTCTGTTCTTACATGTAAAGAATGGGTATCCCAGAAATACAGGAGCCCTCCAAAGTGGGGCACTTGCTCAGTTTACTCATTATGATCAGCCATCAGTTGAGAGGTATCCAATATCATTTCCACAGGAAGAGGCAGCCTGAGGACCAAATCAATACTTTTCATTTTGCTTTCTAAAATGTGAGTAGGTGAGGGTTAATTCAAAGTTTGTGTGGGGGCCTTAAAAGAACTAAAGGGAGATTAACTGCACTAGGGGCAGTGTGGTAAATCATTTATAGTACCCCCATTTAATTTTTGTGTGCCTTAAATCAGACGGCACTTCAGACCTGTTGACAAGCACTAGGGCCTTTGTATGTATGCATGTGCTTCAGGGATCCATGATGGTTAGCATGTGGGAACTGGATACATCAAACTGAGGTAAAGAAGGAGGAAAAAGAACTCTGAAGCATTGTGATACCATGTGAATGGAGGAGAGCATGAGAACATTTTTGTTTTAAAGTATCATGCCTAAATGAGGTGTATTGGAATTTTTAGTTAGAGAGGTTTTTTTTTAATGTTCTTAAAGAAAATGGTGTTTTAAAAGATTTTATTTATTATTTTTACAGATAGGGTAAGGGAGATAGGCAGAGAGGGAGAGAGACATCAATGTATGGTTGCCTTTCACCTGCCTCCAGCCACAGACCTGACTGGAGACCTGGCTTGCAACCTGGTTATGTTGCCCTGGCTGGGAATCAAACCAGCAACCTTTGGGTTCACAGGCCAGCGCCCTATCCACTGTGCCACCAGCCAGGGCTAGAGAGTTTTTAAAATGATTATGAAAACATTTTCTCTAACATCACCATGTCTTTCTCTGACCTCAGCTGTTCCAAAGACCTAATGCACTTGCTGTCCAGCAGTTGACAGCTGCCCAGCAGCAGCAGTATGCACTCGCAGCTGCTCATCAGCCTCACATCGGTAAGTCCTTAAGCCTGTCATTCTTTCTTTTTCAGTGTGGCTACCATTTTAGGGTACCGGCTGCTACGGAACCCAGTTGACTAATTATAAAAGTCCAGGCAAATCCCTCAAAATCAGTGGCTTATTCCACCAGTCCAGTTATCTCCAGCTACATTCCATTTTTTTGGCATACCTTCCAGACCTCAACTGATCAGATTTCTTAGTATCCAGCTATTATTGCTGTACCTTAGCTCTTTTAGGGTTTAAAGTATTTACTGTGATGGTGATTAGCATCAACTCTATTGGTAAGCTTGGATGAAATTGATTAAATAGCGATAGTTTTGTCTATGCTGGTGTCATATAGACTATGAATATATCAACTTCTCTTATTAAGCAAGTATTACCTATAAACCCATTTTCCTAGTGGCATGTATTTTAAAAAGTATTCTATATAGTTACTTTTTTTAAAGAAAGAATTTATTTTTAGAGAGAGGGTAAGGGAGAGAAACGTCAGTGTGTGGTTGCTTGTCTGTTGCACAGCCCCAAGTGGGGACCTGGTCTACAACCGAGGCATGTGCCCTGAATGGGAATTGAGCTGGCGACCCTTTGGTTCTCAGGCTCAATCCACTGAGCCACACCAGCCAGGGCTTATGTAATTATTTGTTTGTTTGTTTTTTTAAGATGTTATTTATTATTTTCAGTGAGGTGGGGCAAGGAAGGAAGGAGGGGAAGGAGGGAGAAAAACATCAATGTATGGTTGCTTTTCACCTGCCTCCAGCTGGAGACCTGGCCAGAGACCTGGCTTGCAATCTGGGTATGTGCCCTGACTGGGAATTGAACCAGTGACCCTTGGGTTTGCAGGCCAGTGCTCAATCCACCATAATTACTTGTTTTTAAACTAGCGTTACCGTTCTTCTATAGCAGTTGATTTGCCATGTGTATTTTTGTCTTACCGCCTAGGTGACACCTACACCCGACCTTTTTAAGGTCTCTGAAACAAAGTGCACTAAGTGTAAACAAGTACAAGTAGAAGGTGTTTCTTTTCTTTCTTTCTTTCTTTCTTTCTTTTTTTTTTTTTTTTTTTTTTTTTAGTGTGTTGAAATGGCATGATTGAGTAGAAAGGAGATTGCCAGGCATGGATTGTGGTATGCTGTGGGAGAAAAGGCTTGCTTCTAACCTAAATATATTAAGTCCAGTCATAGAGGCCTTTGTCTGAGTTTGGTATTTTATACTTGCAGATAGTTTTCTTTATAAATACTCATACATGTATTTTCTTTGGGGAAAACTGTTTGGAAAATTGTTATAAATGGAAATAAGTCTTCTCTTCATCCTATTATAATATCTTTTAAATTGCTTTGTTTTCATTTAGCTTGTTATAATTTTAATTCTCTTGGAAAAATGTGCTGAATTTAAAACTGCAAACAGTTATGATTGTTATTTCTTAGCAAAGGTTAAAAAAAAGATAGATGTCACCACACTCTTTAGTATAAGGATTATTTATTTAAAATTTTTTTCTTTAATTTTGATGTCTCCTATCTTTTTTTTTTTTTTTTTTTTTTTTTTTTTAATCCTTTTCCTGTTTTTCCTCACCTATAGCCTGGAATGAATACTCAAACCTTGTAGGTATTTGGTAGGGCTGCAGTTTTAGTCAAGTTTGTTTTTACTGACAGGTATGTTTTCAGCAGGTTTAGCTCCCGCTGCATTTGTCCCCAATCCATACATCATCAGCGCTGCTCCCCCGGGGACGGACCCCTACACAGCTGGATTGGCTGCAGCAGCGACGCTAGGTGAGACAATCTGCTGCATGACTGGATTTTTCTGACCTGCTGAACGTCGTTTGTATTGGGCCTGTGTTCTTTGTCCTCACAAATCCATGTTTCCAGTGGAAATCTCTCCTGACTTCCAGTGCCATCTACCTGCCAACTGGGTAGCTTTGCTTAGCTGTAACCTCAGACTTTAATGCCCAAAAGCAGACTTAAGCCAGCCACCTCCTGTAGAAGTATTTTTGAGCCATGAAACCATCAATTACTCATATGTATTTCAGGAATTTCTCCCCTTGCCTGGATCTTCTATTGTTTTTAGTCTATCAAAGTTCAAATCCGTATATGCTTTACTTAGACTTTTGCAGGTATTCTCTTACATATTTCAAATTTTCTTGCTTCTTCGCCCTCCTGTACCTCCTAAAATTGTTCAGGAAAATGGTCTCAAGTACAAACTTTATCTCTTTTCTCTTCTGCTTTAAACCCTTCATTGCTTTCTGTCTTGTGCACCCTAATGTTGCGTACGGTGGTTATCAAACATAGCTAATTGTTATAACCTACTTGGGTGGTAGTGGTGGTTTGTTCTTTGGAATCCATGCTATTAATGAGGTGTCATGGCATTCTGAGGATTGGCAAGGATTTGGGGCCATTTTGTATGGAGAGATTGTACATTGATGTCTTGACATTTGCACCACTTTCTCCCCAACAGATTGACTAGTATTGGCTTATACCATATATTTTAGCCATACTAAACTGATAATAGTTTATGGTAAATGCCATGGTGGTTTAGTCTGGGTGCCTTTGGACACACTTGTCTCCCAAGTAAATGGTTTCCACTCTTTACCTGGGAAGCTCCTTAGCTGGCATTGCCACCTCTAGAAAGCCTTCTTTTGCTAACTGTTTCCTATTTTTTCTCTATTATTTAATATTGTTTTGTATACCTTTGCTTGTGGATGTATACATGAGTGATCTCCCCTGCCCCCCCTCCCCCGCACCTTGAGACTAAACTCTTTGAAAGGCAGTACTTTTTATTTTACTCTGGTATAGTTGCTGTTACTGTAGTGGGGTCATAAATGTACTGTAGATGGAATTCAGTATTAGGATAAACTAAGTGTCTTCCAAAGTATTCTTTGGGGACAGATCCCTCCAAGTCATATCAATCATGACTAAATATTACTTTAAGATTTTACTTATTATAGAGCATACGATTTACAATTATGAATGCAAATGCAGTATAGAAGTTCACATTATTTTCTTTAGAATTGTTTACATTTTTGACATGGGATATGGTGGGAACATGTAGTGTAGCTCCCCTGCTCCCCCTTGGCCTTTGGGGCAGAAATGGAAAGCTTCTTGAAGAATGACCATTGCTAACCACCACGAATATTTATTGAGCCCTTATTAACTGTTTGCCAGGACTTGTGCTGAGTGCTTTGTTTCATAAGTTGCTACATGATGGTTTTACAGGTTAGGAATTTGGGGCTAAGAGACCTATCTTGTGTGAGACCACATAGTTGGGAGTTTAAACCAGCGCTGACTCAAAGCCATGCATGCACTTCACTGTACTTTTGGGTCCACCAAAAAGTCTGTTTAGTTCATTCTGTAAAATAAAAGATAGTTTTTATTTTTACCCTTAACTTGATTGCACTCTCATTTGGGGATTTGGTCCGCAATCCAGGCATGTGCCTGGATTTAATTCCTGACTGGGAATTAAACCAGTGACCTTTGGTTCGCAGTCTGGCACTCAGTCCACTGAGCCACACCAACAAGGGTGTGTTTTACCTCTCTTGAAATAAAGCATAATATTGCCATAAAGGTTGCTTATCTTCTTCTGTCTTCACTATTAAATGGCTGCACAGAAATTCACCAATTTTGATTTTTTTTTTTTTTTTTTAAGATGCTTGTTGATATGACAGCTGTCACAATACAGTCTGTTGTTTCAAATGAAGTTAAAAACAACTAAGCACTACTAGAGTCATTGTATGGGAAAAAATTAAAACTTTTTGGCCAACCTACTACACATTTATATTATCTTAAATGATCTTTTCTGTACTTTTTTTCCTCTACTAACTTATTCTATGGTACTTGAAATAGAACTTGTCTTAAATTCTCCCTGACATGCTATCTTCCCTCAAATCACAGTTTGGTAATAAGAATCTTGCTTTTTGTACTCATTAACTGAGCCAGACTGAGAATGACTTAAGTGCTTTCGCACAGAACTGAACTGTTAAATACCCAACAGTGAAACTGCATATTCTTTTGGAGTGTTAATCGTGTAGGAATTGAAACAGGTACCCTGGTGAGTCAAGTTCAAGTAATGATGCACCCTGGGGTATTTTCTGAAGCTCACTCATAGGCCACAAGACCAGGGAAAGTAGTAGGAATGTCTGTTAAAGAAAATATAGAGGATAGTATGAATGTTTATAGTAATAACAATCTGTGCTCAATAGGGGTTTTCTTTGTTGGATTTTTGGGGACCTTGGCAATATCATTGCAGGTTTCAGCCTAATTTTTCAAGGTAGATAAGGCCACACCCCAATACCTATTATACCCGTTTTGCATGCAAAGGCACAGTTAGGGTCTTTGTAGTGTTTCCCCTTTCATTTCTTTCTTTAAATGCCCAAGACCACTTTTCTTTAGGAATATCAGCCAGATAAGTTTAGGGGCCAGCTACTCTTTATCTTGGAGGTATGGCTTTTGATAAAAATATTTTAACCCATTTGTTTTTCATAATAATATATAGCTCAATTATAACATAATTTATGTGAGCAGATGTAGTGTTTCACAGTGGGGCACCATTATAAACAGTGCTTCTTGTTCTTGGCTAAGCCCACTGGTACAGAAAATGTGAAATTAGAAATGTCAGAGCAACATACTTTGATTTGTGTTTTAGAAGCTTAATATGAAACAGAAAACATGTACCAATTTATTTTGCCCATTAGTGAAGTATATGTTGCTATAGGGTTAGCGTCAAAATAACTCCATTTTGAAACAGCTCTTGGAACTCCATTGTAAGGTATGGTTATTAATCAAGTTATAAATATTCTAAACTTTCTTAAGAAGGTTCTAAATGGAGATATGTTTGAGTAGATTTGAAGAGCTGGCTTTGAGCCTTTGTCTTGGTAGGCACGTAGGCAGCCTTGATATTCCTTGCTACCTGCTTCAGAAAACCCTATAGTTTAGATTTTGCCCACATCCAGGTTGCTGTCTGTATAGCTGGGTTACCTACTTTGTGGCAAAAACTGCAGCTGTAGCTTATTGTGAAAGAAGGTGAATAGATAATTTAGTTTAAAGCAGAAAGCCTAGTTGTGTTTTAGGATACTGAACAGGTCTGTAAGATGTCAAGGTGTTATATTTTTTGGTTTTGTTTTCAACTGACTTAAATTTAAAGATTCGTATATCACTGTTGGACTCTATCTGTGTTGAGTACTTTTTTGTGACATTTTGAAAATAAAAATAGGGAAACTAAGTCTCTTAGAATTTGAGCAGTGGAGGTTCAGTGGAGTGTCTGGGTTTTTTCTAAAGACTGGTGGATTTTCATGCTTCTAGAGTTAATGAAGCACCAGGATCTCTGTTCCTATTAATCACCTCAGATGCCATCCTTACCATTGAAAGTACGGTACAACTCAATTTTTTGTTTTTTTCCATCGCTTTAAGCACACAAACCTCTACATTTATTTCCCTTCTAACTATAAACCTTTTCTCTATCTTTTCTGTCCCTTCATTCTTAGGAGAAAGCATGCCTTTGCCTTCTTCCTGACCTAGGCCAATTCCTCCATGTAGGGTTTTTTTTTGTTTGTTTGTTTGTTTGTTTTTAAGATTTTACTGATTTTTTAGAAAAAGGGAGGAAAACAGCAATATGCAAGAGAAATGTGTTATCTGCTGCCTCTCACACACCTCCTGACTGAGGAACTAACCCACAACCTAGGCATGTGCCCTGGCTAGGAAATGAACTGGTGACCTTTCATTTTGCAAGCCAGCGCTCAATCTATTAAACCACACAGATTAGGTCTCCATGTATTCTTAATTCTACCTCTTCCTGCTCTTTCTATGAGTTATGCTCCCTTTTGATATATTCAGTGTTTCCTCCTTCACTAGCTTCTTCCTCTAGGGCTGGAGTATATTATTGAGTTCAAAAGACTGGTATAAGGATAATGCATAGTTTTTTCTATTAAATAAATAAAATAATAGAATTAGCCCTGGCTGGTGTGGCTCAGTAGATTGAGCACTGGCCTGTGAACCAGAGAGTCATGGTTTGATTTCCAGTCAGGCACACGCCTGGGTTGTGGGCCAGGTTCCCAGTTGGCAGTGCATGAGAGGCAGTCATACATTGATGTTTCCCTCCCTCTGTTTCTTCCTCCCTTCCCCATCTCTGTAATAAATAAAATCTTTTTAAAAAAATAGAATTAAAGATTAGCTAGAATGAATCAGTGTATTTTTAAATTAATATTTTACAGTAGGACCTGCCGAGTTATATGTAGTCTTTGGAAATCCAGAGGTGAGCCTTACTAGTTGAAACTTTTCTTCCCTTTCTTCTGCTGTTTTTAGGTCCAGCTGTGGTCCCTCACCAGTACTATGGAGTCACCCCCTGGGGCGTCTACCCTGCCAATTTATTTCAGCAGCAAGCTGCCGCAGCGGCTGCAGCCACAAATTCTGCTAATCAACAGACCACCCCCCAGGCTCAGCAAGGACAGCAGCAGGTAAAATGCTAACAAAATTTATCCCGTGTAAGTGTGAATTTAGTTATATGTAAATTAAAAGATAATGCTCGTCCAAATAGTTTGAATGGGCAAGGTCCCTCCCATATTTGCATCTGACCTATTTCAGACTCAGACTGAGTTGTGCTTATTAATGTCATTTATGGATTAGGTTCTTGGTTAGTGTAACTAGTTGAAATAATGATATTATATAATTTATATGTGAGAAAACTGCTTAGAGAATTGTCCAGTTAAGGGTACATGTTTAGCAAGTGGCAAAGTGAGTATCATACTGATAGTAAAGTTTGCAAGGCCCCTGCTGGTCCTGGAATGGAACCTGCAACTCCGGCATGTACTCTAACTGGAAATTGAACTGGTGGCTTTTTGGTGTACAGGATGACACACTAACCAATGGAGCTTCATTGGCCAGGGCTATCTTTTTATTTTAAATAGGTCATTTTTTTTGCTGCTTACTAGAATAATACCTATTGCTGAATATTGTGGTGAATTGGAAAACTCAAAAACAAATCAAATTTTTTAAACATTTTTTTTAATATAAGAAGAAACCAATATTAATGCTTGACATTTGTCATTTTAACATTGTTTAATGAGTTTTTTCTGAAACCGCGACTATGAGGTCTGTCCTGAAAGTATCGAGTCATTGTCGATATAATTAAAACAGCGCGGCTGATACTTTTGGAACAGACCTCCTATTCTGTTTACATGGTTCTACATCCTGCTTTTACAGTTTTCCATGTTGTAACATTTACTGGTTTTATTTAAGTCCATCGAAGAATATCACATACTTTCTTTTGACCAGTGCATTATTATTTGATACTTAACAGTATTTTGGTGTTTTAAATAACACTGATGAAATATCCTTTGCATAAGTCATTTGCAGATTATAACCATGGGCTAAATTCCCAGATGGTGGATTTTTTTTTTTTTTTTTTTTTTTTTTAAGATTTTATTTCATTATTTTTAGAAAGAGGGGAAGGGAGAGAGGCAGAGAGGGAGAGAGACATCAATGTATGGTTGCATTTCACCTGCCTGCAGCCACAGACCTGACTGGAGACCTGGTTTGCTCTGGCTGGGGAATCGAACCTGCGACCTTTGGGTTTGCAGGCTGGCGCCTTATCCACTGTGCTACCAGCCAGGGCCCAGATGTGGAATTTTTTTTTTTTTCCCAAGTAAATTAAATGAGCATTTAAGCTTGTGATATGCATTGTTAAATTAAAGCTGTCTTTTGATGTGAAACACCATGCTCATGTATGTTTATATGACATAATTCAAACAAAAGTCCTTTGCTTTTTGTCATTCTCAAAGAGGGGTATGTTTAATTTGTTAGCATTCACAAAATTATAGGAAAGACGATAGGTTTTGAAATTCCAGCTAGTTTATCTTGGGCCAGTGTTTTTATAGTAAGATAAATTTTTTTTGTTTGTTTATTAACACTGTTTCTGCTATCTTTTTTTTTTTAAGTGTTTTTAAAAATTTTATTGTTGCTGTATTACATCCATCCCCTTTTTGTTCCCCTCTGTCCCCCTCCCCACCCACCCATTCCCCCCCAAAGTCAATCCCACCTGTTGTCCATGTCCATGGTTCCTTTTTTTATTTTTTTATTTTATTTATTATTTCCAGAGAGAGGGGAAGGGAAAGAGGCAGAGAAGGAGAGAAGAATCAATGTATGGTTGCCTTTCACCTGCCTCCAGCCACAGACCAGGCTGGAAACCTGGCTTGCAACCTGATTATGTGCCCTGGCTGGGGAATCGAACCAGCGACCTTTGGGTTCGCAGGCCGGCACC
>PVIW01001087.1:0-59327 GCA_004026585.1 Noctilio leporinus | reverse complement strand
CCATGGTTCCTTTATACTAGGTTCTTGTCTAAACTGCTCCTCTTCCTTGCCGTAAGATAAATTTTGGAAAGCGAATGCATGATTTTCTTTGCAGTAGATACAATTCTGCTACCAAGTATGTAAGGGAATTCAAAGAATTTGTTGGCAGAAATAGTGATCCCTGTTAATTAATTATTTTTTCCCCCTTTTAAAGATTTTATTTTATTA
The DNA here is from genome assembly GCA_004026585.1 of Noctilio leporinus. Classification (NCBI taxonomy): domain Eukaryota; kingdom Metazoa; phylum Chordata; class Mammalia; order Chiroptera; family Noctilionidae; genus Noctilio; species Noctilio leporinus. The sequence continues at coordinate 59,120 of PVIW01001087.1, read as the reverse complement.
TTTTCTGAGAGAGGGGAAGGGAAAGAGGCAGAGAGGGAGAGAGATATCAATGTATAGTTGCCTTTCATCTGCCTCCAGCTACAGACCTGACTTGTTACCTATCGATGAAATTAAAATATATAAATATTGGCAGCTGACTTAAGAACTTTGATTTATTGTCAGGGTGTTTACTATATAGACTTCTAGAGTACATCAAACTGAAACCTATTGGTCTCATTAAAATAGGATTCATTAGACAAGACTACCTTTTTCTTCAGGCACCTTGTCCACTCCCCTGGCCCTGACCTTTTGTACAACTCCTAACCAAACATAAGCCTAATTTGGTATGCCCAATGAAAATGATGCTTGCATTCATATTTTATAGTTCTTTACTAGTTTTGAACTAGCTTTTTTGAATTAGCTTTTCTGAATTAACTTTTGTCCTATCTCTGTACTTGCTGTTTACTTTTCTCAAAGTGAGGCTCTTCTGAATTATTGGTGAGGCATCTTGTAAGTCTTGGCCTAAATCCCCACTTTGCCTAATATTTTTTATGGTAATTAGCTATTGGGTACTATTAGCTGCTGCGTACTAGGTATATGCCTTGCAGACGTTAATTGTCATGCTTTCAAACATATCATCAAGATAAACTGTTACTCATACTGTATTTACAGGTAAGGAAATAAGAAACTTTGGGTAAATTAAACATTTTTCCATCCCTTCTTCCCATTATAGACAATATTGTTCAACTTAGGCTCACTTAATAAATACTTCATAGATCCCTAGTGGTGTTTCTCTTATCTTTTTTTTTTTTTTTAACCAAATGGTACCAAAAATAATCTGTATCCAGGTTCTTGACCACATATCTAACTGTTAAAAATAGCAGTGATAATGAAAATGATCTAAGTACTTTGTGTTTGAAAGCATTGCAAAATGTATTTGTTTAATAAACAAATTTTAGCTTCAGTCTGTGGGTTTTGCATTTTTACATTATAGTATATAGATTCTTCAGAGAGTATTCAGAATAAAAATGATTACTATCCTCTTGACATCTTATATTTCATTTTAAAAAAAGTAAATCCTTTATTACAATGGCAGAACTGGTATTCTCCACTCAAGTGTCAGTGTTTTTGACTAAAATACTCATCTCTATTTAGATTGCTCTGTGTTTTGTGAAAATAATGAGAGGGGAAATAGAAATAGGTCAGAAGCCTCTTTAATCTGGTGAGCTCATTTGGGCTTTGATGAATGGAAATAGTGTTGTAGGGTATAGAGGATGTTCTCATATTTCATAAAGAAAATTTATCAATAGATTCCTTTGTGTGTGTGCTGGTTTTGTCATGGATATTTTAACTCAATTTTGAGGGTAAATTATACTTGTTCATTTGATCTGAATGCCCCCACATGCACATACTCATTCCATATTCTTCACTCATCTTTTTGTCAGAACCAATGACATTATATTATGAAGTTACTATTCATTGTCTCATTTACAGACTAAAAGCTCCTAGATGGCAGGGGTTTTGCTTTTCTTTTCTTTGTATTATTCCTAATAACTGACAGATGGTAGGCATTAAAAGTACTTGATTAATGAATGAATCATCACTTTTATATGCTTTTGGCTGCCTTATAAAGGTATTATGTTTAAACCAAGGATGGTAGGATGAATTTCATTGTATGAAATGTTAATTGAATTTTTATCCTAATAGCCATGACATGTAATAAATGCCATTATAGGAAAAATGTTTTTATAACCACCTGCTCTTGAAAAGTCAACTCGACGCAGACAACAACAGTGTTGTGGTTACCAGAAGGAAAGAGGGGTGGGTGGGAGGTTAGTAGAAGGTAAAGGGGGCTAAATTGTGTGCTGATGGAGGATTTGACTTTGGGTGGTGGGCGCTAGATACAATATAAGATGATGTATCATAGAATTGTACACTTGAAACCTATATAATTTTATAACCAATGTCACCTCAATGAATTTAATTAAAAAAAAAATTAACCCAACCTAAGCATGTGTGGTAGATTATATCTAATGAGAAGAAAGTAGTTGATTTATTTCTGTCTCCCAGGTTCTCCGTGGAGGTGCCACCCAGCGTCCTTTGACCCCAAATCAGAATCAGCAGGGACAGCAAACAGATCCACTAGTGGCAGCTGCAGCAGTGAATTCTGCCCTTGCTTTTGGACAAGGACTGGCTGCAGGCATGCCAGGTGAGGCCGCATTGTTATTACTGTACTTGGAGTCTGCTTGTTGGGAGAGATTCAGAGGAGGAGGGTAGGCAGTGCTTTTAGCTTGCTTAAGCCTATGATTTGGGGACTGGCAAAGATGACATATACTTGCCCTCACTTAGACCACAGTTCGTTGATGAGAGCACCTAAATGTTCTGAGCCAGTCTTAATCTTACTATAGTGGAGATACACACACATCCTCACACATTTTTCAGACTATGCTGTTTTTGTTGTGATGATCTATTTTCCCTCTTAGGATTAGGGTTAGATTACTCCAAGGCTTTATGATATTTTTCAAAAGTATTATTAGGAAGAAATTGCAGTTATTTGTTGATAACGTTATCCTTTAAATTTCTAGGGTATTTTCTGCACCAGTAGTAGAGGTACTTAGTGGCTGCCTATGTACGATTGCTAGATATCTTGAATATTTGTTATTTTGGCTCACTGTAACCTGGTCCTATTCTTTGCATGAACTGGATGTAGTTTGAGGTTGTTTGTTTGAAACAGGTCTTTATGAGGCCTCAATATACATTTTATGTATCTTTGCTGTCCATGAAACATAGCCATATTAACTGATTCATTTATGAATTTAGTGAGTATGTTTAACCTTTGTTTTGTTTTGTTTTGTTTTTAAGTTTTAAAGCTTTTATTTATTTCTATGGAAGGCGAAAGAGAGGGAGAGAAACAACAGTGTGTGGTTGCCTCTCATGCACCCCCAAATGGGCACCTGGCCTATAACCCAGGCACGTGCCCTGACTGGTAATCGAACTGGCGACCCTATTTCACATGCCAGCGCTCAGTCCGCAAAGCTACACCAGTCGGGGCTAATTTGTATTATTTGTTTTGTTAGTTGCTAAGCATTTATGGTTTATTGAGACATCACCTGCAATGTCTTACATGGGTCAATAGGATTTGGAGGTTTCCATCTCTTAGAGTATTGAAAGATCCTATTAATTGAAGCCTGTCTAGGTTTCTCTTTCTAACTTGCAGCATGTTTATGCTTCGATTAGTTAGTGATATGGAAGGAAGTACCATGATTGTTATAATCATTTGTACCCTCTGTTACTTGTACAATTAAGAAAGCATCAGCCCTGGCTGGTAGTTTAGTGGATATAGGTGCCGGCCTGCGAACCCAAAGGTCACTGGTTCAATTCCCCAGCCAGAGCACATAACCAGGTTGCAAGCCAGGTCTCTAGCCAGGTCTGTGGCTGGAGGCAGATGAAAGGTAATCATACATTGATGCTTCTCTCCCTTTCTTCCTTCCTCCCTGCCCTTCTCTCTAACAATAATGAATAAAATCTTTTTTAAACAAAAAACAACATTCAAAATTGTCATTATATCCTGGGTTAGCTCTTTGAAGAGAATAGGTATTCTCTATTGTGCCAAATTTCCTTTCAAACCCCTAATGTATGATAAATAACACTATTCTTATGTGCCATATATCATGCCAGATCTATCACTTTCATCTCTTAGTTTAATCTTCACAAGAACTTTATGAGGGTAGGTATTATTGTTATCATTATCATTTTACAGGTGAGGGAATGGATAATCAGAGATTCAGGGTCATGCAGCTTTGTAAGTGTTAATGTCAGTATTGCGTCTAGATCTGTCTGTCCCTAGAGATGAGTTTGTGACTATTAGAGTATGCCTGTTCCCAGGGGACATTTGTTAGTTTTATATGTATCTATAATATGTTGGCATGTTATTCCTAGGTTATCCAGTCTTGGCTCCTGCTGCTTACTATGACCAAACTGGAGCCCTCGTGGTTAATACAGGAGCGAGAAATGGTCTTGGAGCTCCTGTGCGACTTGTAGCTCCTGCCCCTGTCATCATTAGTTCCTCAGCCGCACAAGCAGGTGAGCTTCCATCAGAGATATCAGAGATCTAAATGAGTGATGAGTGACATTGTTAAAACTATGTGGAAATACACTTTATTTGACAGTTCAATATAAAAATTCCATCCCAGAATATTTCAAAGAGACTCAGAAGCAGAAAGTGACATTGATAGATTCTGATTTTGTTGGTGGCATGTGCCAGTTGGTTAGCAGCAAGGACCTGTTCCACTGCAAACATAGGAGGTTAGATTACTTATATGAAATGGTACCATTGGCAGAAGTTCAAGACTAATTTCACATAAATGCATGTCCTTATTTTAAAATAATGCAGGTTCTTTTTATTTTTGGTTGTTTGTGAAGGGGCGAGGGTGGGAGAGGAGTAGAGAGACAGCACAGAACAAAAACTTTTGGTTGGGGATGGTAATAGGTTTTGTTTTAAGCTATTAGGGTTAGGAATAATAGTGGGAGTATCTAGAAGAGAGCAACATGCTTAAATGTCTGAGCAATTTGAGGGACTTTAGTATATGGTTGACACTGGTATTAGAAAATGTCTTTAACAGGTATTTGTGAACATGAGATTTTGGGAAGTAGTTATATTTAAAATGTATATATCTGATATTTGTACTTGTTTTAAACCACATATTCTTTACAACTACCAACATAGTGGACTTGCTTCAGTGGTATTTTGATTTCAAATTGAAATTAGAAATAGAAAATAAAAGCTTCAAATGAAGGGATCAAAGACGGATCTGTGTACAAAGTTGTGTCACTTTGAAAAGATACAGTAGAATTAAAGATTTTTCAGAAAAGGATAACAGTGTAGTTAGGAGATGTGGCTAATCCCTGTTACAGCTCAGTGGTTTGCTTTCCTTTTTTTTCTTTTTGGAGCATGTATCAATATTTTATTTTTGTTATTACCATATAACATTCTACTGTATGGGAATACCACATTTTTTTTGGTCAGTTGATGGACAAATAAAGTTGTTTCCACAATTTGCTTTCTTCTTTGTAGCTGTTGCAGCAGCTGCAGCTTCAGCGAATGGAGCAGCCGGTGGTCTTGCTGGAACAACAAACGGACCATTTCGCCCATTAGGCACCCAGCAGCCTCAGCCCCAGCCCCAGCAGCAGCCCAATAACAACCTGGCATCCAGCTCTTTCTATGGCAACAACTCTCTGAGCAGCAGTTCTCAGAGCAGCTCCCTCTTCTCCCAGGGCTCTGCCCAGCCTGCCAACACATCCTTGGGATTTGGAAGTAGCAGTTCTCTTGGCGCCACCCTGGGATCAGCCCTTGGAGGGTTTGGAACAGCAGGTAGAAATCAGGCTGATGTGCTGTTAAAACTGAATTTTAATTATTTTTACAATCTTATGGAACACTGACAATGCATGGAACCATGGACAGATACCACAGGCAGATCTGGACCGAGCCCCGTGGGAATCCAGCCATCCCACATGTCTGAGATGATGGACTATTAAAATCAAGATACACAGTTGGGGGCCTCTTTCAGGTTTACACTCGTGTTGCTACTTATTTGTATCTCAAAGTTGATTTGTTACAGGGATTAGTAAAGTGGGAAGTTTTTGCAAGCATTGGGAGAGAATATGGAAGGAAGCATAGATATGTGTATGTTAAAAACAGGGAAGATAATTTATCAAAGATCACAGGGTAGTGGACTCTACAATCTCCAGGCCTTAAACAGTCAGGAGTTTTCTGCAGTCTCTTGAGAAGAATTAAGGTGGATATTACGGAGAAATGGGAGGAAAGAAATTTGACCAAGATATTTTTCACATTTTGATGGGAGGGAAAAAATCAGGAAAGTAATAAGGTAAACAATGGGATAATTAAAATGTTAAACACTGTGATGTCAAAAGAGAAGGGTGTGTTTAGGAGAAGATATGTTACCTTTGGAATTGGGGTTATAACTCTTGATTAAACAAACCTATTGAGAAAATAGGCTCTCATATATGTTGTGTGTATGGGGCAATGCCCCATTTACACATCTGTTTTCTGTACTCCATTTTTTCTACTAGAACCTTTGGGTTGATGAAAGGCATTCTTTTTAGCCCATTTTCTTTCACTCCTTCCCATAGCTTATGTGGCCATCAGAGCTTTTTAATCCATTCCCACCCCCATAATATAGGACACAAGAGGAAGGTAAATTTAGCGTATGTGTAATGGTTTGAAAAAAAGTTTCATGTTAACCTGAGCCATGTCCTCTGTTAACTTTCCTGCCTCTAGAACTGCCCAATGAACAGGTTGTCTCTGCTGACAAATTTGCAGTGGTAAGGAGTCTGGATCAAAGTGTTAGGAACAGGTCACTGGGCTTGTTCGTCAAAGAACAGGCCTGTTCTTATCTGCATTGTTTTAATTCCATTTTAGTTGCAAACTCCAACACTGGCAGTGGCTCCCGCCGTGACTCCCTGACTGGCAGCAGTGACCTTTATAAGAGGACATCGAGCAGCTTGACCCCCATTGGACACAGTTTTTATAACGGCCTTAGCTTTTCCTCCTCTCCTGGACCCGTGGGCATGCCTCTCCCTAGTCAGGGACCAGGACATTCACAGACACCACCTCCTTCCCTCTCTTCACATGGATCCTCTTCAAGCTTAAACCTGGGTAAGAACCATTACTCTACCACCACCTTGAACTCTAGAAATCTCTTGCCACTGATGCCATTAGATGTACTTTACATAAGCAAAGGACAGTCCCTTTATCCTGGAAGTGTCCTGGCTGTTCTGTACCTTCCTTGAGTACCTCGTGTTACTTAGGCGCTACCTAGATAGCATAGCAGTTTTGGCTTTATTCAGGTTTGGGTTCATCCCCTGTGTATTTACTTCAGCTTTAGTATGAACATCCTATTCTTTGGGTACATGGGAGACTCTTTCTTCATACACACAGTAGAGATTCATTTTAAGTAAAGCTGGGAAATAGGACATAGAGAAAAAAAGTGTATTCAACTAGTATTATCACTAAAATATTACCATTGTTGTTATTTTGTCTTATTTTTCAGACTTCCCCCATATATACATTTGATATCTTACTTTTTCACATAAAGCATTTTATTTTAAGTTTGCCCTGTTAAAAACATATTTGTATGTATTTTCGTAAACGATATAGCATGCTAATGAGTACAGGTGTGTATTTCCCAATTGTATATTATATATGGGATTTAGAAATATTACCATCTAGATCCTAGAAAATAAGGAGGATGAAGAGGCTACTTAAACCACAAGCTGTAAGACTATAAAGAAACTTGTTTCACTTCATCTGGCAAATTTCCACATCCTTGAAGGTATAGGAGATGGTGGTGTGAACTCTTTCCCCCAGTTACCAAGTTTGGAATTTTTTTTTTTTTTAAAGATTTTATTTATTATTTTTAGAGAGAGGGGAAGGGAGAGAGGCAGAGGGAGAGATACATCAATGTATGGCTGCCTTTCATCTGCCTCCAGCTGGGAACCTGGCTGGAAACCTGGCTTACAACCTGGTTATGTGCTCTGACTGGGAATTGAACCACCGACCTTTGAGTTCACAGGCCGGCGCCTATCCAATAGCCACCAGCTAGGGCAGGTTTGGATTTTGAAGTTCTGATTCATTTCTTAGATGGCAGAAGTTGAGGTATAGAATTAGAATGACCTTGTAAATTATTGTGCAGCCCAGAACACGATTTGCTCATTTCAGAGCAAATTAGCAATGTTGTTAATAATTATTCTGTGATGACAGACCTAAATCTGGACTGTTCTGGGGGAAATTATCATGTATGGCCACTTTGTTTATAAGATTCTGGGTTTTTTTCCTAATTATTTGTCGTTACTATTTTTTTAGCACACTTTGAGGTTCTTAGGAAAGTTGAGGGGAAAGTACAGAGATTTCTGTTACCCTTCTGCCCGACAGATGCACAGCCATCCCCCAGCAAAGGGGTTCATTTATTACAATTGATGAACCTACATTTACATATCATTATCATCCAGAGTCTCTAGTTTAGATTAACTTTTCTCACTTTTTAACCAGTAAGATTTAAAGTTGTTTTATGGACTCAGAATGAGGACTGACTATAAATAAATAGAATGCTTTCATTTGGAAAGACAATGACTTGGAAATGATTTATAAAAATAAAAAAAGACTTGAAGGGGATAGGATGATATAGTTATTATTCTAGAACTAATTATACTACTTCTGAGTTTAAGAGATGAGTTTTGAGGCAACTATATACCTATATTAAGTATATATGTACGTACGTACGTGTGTGTGTGTGTGTGTGTGTCCTGAAATTTCACGTGGTAATAACTATATAGTTGTAGAACTCATTGTCTCAGGTTATATATGGACATCACTTTAGAAGAGTTGTAGGGAACTTCCAGATTGCTAAATCTGTATCAGATAGCTAAGGGAATGGAGTACATTGCACGAAAGTGTTTTCTAGTGACAGAATGCCTGACTTTAAAGACTGGGAGTTAATGCAGAATCATAAGGAATAGATGAAAGTATTAGTTTAGCATGTAGATGAAAGGAACTAATGTTTATTGAGTAGTTATTACCTGAGAATCCTAATAGTTTTAGGTGCTGTTATATAACTCTGAAAGGTACAATATTATGCCTATGAGACAGAAATGAGGACTGAACTAAATATCTTGCCTAGGTCTTCACATATCTGAATAGATTTATTGTCAAACCTTTTTGACCCCCAAGGAGCAATTATATCAGTGTATGTCCTGTCAGATGCTATATCCAGGTTACCTTTTAAACCAGTCATTTATCAGATGCAGTATTCTTACCTTTTAATCCTTGCTTTAAACATTTGAACTGTATCATCTCTTACCGAGTACTAAATCTGTGAGGTCAAATGGTTTTTGTAGTGAATATTTAATTTTACTGTTGAAAATAAAACGTTATTCACAAAAATAGGTGGTAGGCCAGATTTGCCCTGTGGGCTTGTCAACCCCTGAACTAAAAGCTGTGGCTCTTGGTGCTGGAAAATGGAGTTGGAAACATTACTTGCATGCATGATGCCTTTCCTCTTTCCAATGTATTAGCAGTTGAATGAAATACTTCTGTATTCTTAATTGATGTTGTCCCTGTGAATTAGGAAAAACTATTGATGTGACTGATTTCTTTTCTTAATGACTCTTGCTTTCTGCCTAGTTTTATTTTTAACATATCTTCCACTTTAAAAAATTAACCTCATTGAATCAGTTTAGTCATGTGTACTTGTATTGGATTTGTATTGCTGCATGTACAACAAAATCATACATGTCATTCTTGAGGAACTTTGTATCTTAATTGGTTAGAGCTTTGTCTCAGCTCAGACGCCTTTAAAAAAGAGTTCTTGTGTGCTGTAGTCTTGAATAAAGCTGTGGCACTTGGTTTCTAGCCGTGTTCATACAAAGGCCCTAAAGATGTTTAGGTACAAGAAATTTAACATTTCTTTACCAAGTGTATATTGGACCACACCTGATATAGCTTCTACTATTAATACTACTTCACTGCTACCACCAGCTGTTAGTTCTTGGATCACTAACAACCATATAAAACATTTATTTATTGTGTTCGTTCATTGTATTAATACCCAATGCACAGGGAAACTTAAACTCCGCATGGTTTCATGACTTTCCTAATACCACACAGCTAGTAAATGTTTGAATGCACATTTTAGCCAATATCTTTGTTATCCCACTGTGGATCCTTTCTCCATGGTACCATTTTCATACTTACTCCAGCGTTCAGTTAATACGTTAGGATATTCTAAGAAATAGCTTTGACCTGCTCAGTTATTTTTCTCTCATTAAATATTCACTTGTTGAGTGCCTACTTAAGACTTTCCAGTGATTTTTTTCTATTACCCATTGTTTAAATATCAAACTTTTAAAAACAAATTTAAACAATTTTGAGCTATATCTTACCTAAAATTATATCATAAAACTTACTTCCAGTGTATAATTCAATGATAACTTTGTGAATTGTGCAACCATCATCGTAAATCAGTTTTAGAGTTAAATTTTCATTGCCTCTAAGATTCTTCATGACTGTTTATAGTTAATCACCATTCACACTATTGATCTACTTCCTGTTTTTAAATTTGCCTTTTCTGGACATTTCATATAAATGGAACCATACAATAATGTGATCTTTTTTGTTTGGCTTCTCTCCCATCTCATATTTTTGAGATTTCATCCTTGATGTAATGTGTATCAGTAGTTTGTTTCATTTTATTACTGAATCGTCATCAATTTTATGGTATGCCACATTTTGTCTAACCACTCCCAGTTGAAGAAATTTTGTTGGTAATGGTTTTTGGCTATTAGAAATTATGCTGCTATGAACATTTGTATGCAGGTCTTTCTGTGGACTCATGCTTTTATCTTTCTAGGAGTAGAATTGCTGAATTGTATGTTCTTTTTATGTTAAACTTTATGAGAAACTGCCAAACTATTTTCCAAGGTAGTGTACCATTTTCCATTCCCACAGCAATGTGTGAGAGTTTCTGTAGTTTTAATTCCATTTCCCTAATGACTAATGATGTTGAGCATCTTTCCATGTGCTTATTAATCTCTCATATATCTTTGGTGAAATGTCTGTTCCTATTTTTTGCACATTTTTAAAATTCAGACTTTTTATTATTGAATTTTAAGAGTTCTTTATACATTCTGGATATAAGTCCATCACCAGATATGTTTTGCATATGTTATCTTCTGATCTTTTGCTTTTCATTTTTTAAAAGGTGTCTTTGGAAGTGCAATATTTTATTTTAATGAGGCCCAGTTTATGATGCCTTCTGGTATAAAAATCTTCGGCCAACTCAAGGTCTGAAAGATTTTTGTATATATATGTTTTGTTCTAAAAGGTTTATTGTTTTAGTTCTTATTTTATGTATGTGATTTTTTTTAGTTCAATTAGTGTATTGTGAGTTGATGTTTTGTCTTTTTGCATGCATCATTTTCCCCCAGCAGAGTTTTGCAATGTTTGGCATACAGGTCTTACGTATTTTTTGTTAAATTTGTTCATGTATATAGATAGATGAATATGTATATTGTGAGTGGAATTGTATTCTAGGTTTTTTGGACTATTTCTTGCGTATAGAAATATAATTGATTTTTGTATATTGATCTTGTATTCTGTACTTATTAATTCTAATAGTTCTGGGTGATTCCTTGGGATTTTCTATATATAGGTTTCATGTCACCTATGAATAAAGACAGTTTTCCAATCTTGAAGTCTTTTATTTCTTTTTCTCACCTGATTCCACTGGCTTGAACCTCCAGTACTGTGTTAAAGAGAGTGCACACATCCTTGCCTTGGTTGTGATCTTGGGAGTAAAGTGCTCCCCTTTTATTGTTAAATGTTATTGTAGGTTTTTCATAGATGTTTTATATTAGGTTCAGTTCCCTTCTATTCCAAGTTTAAGAGTTAGGTCATGAATGGGTTTTGCATTATGTTAAATGCTTTTTCTATCTCTATCGATCATGTGGTATTTATCCTTTATTCTAAGAATATGGTATGTTTTATTGTTTTTTGGATGTTAATCCAATTGTGCATTCCAGGGATAAATCCCACTTGGTCATGATTTGGTATGTAAATGTTTCAGTTGAGGATTTTTGCATCTCTGTTCATGAAGGATATCTGTTATCTTTCCTGTGATGTCTTTGTTTAACTTGTTATGGTGACATTGACCTTATAATATAGGTTGGAATAGGTTCTATTTTCTGGAGATTTTAGTGAAGTATTGGTATTATTTTTTCAAACACTTGATACAATTCAACCGTGAAGCCATCTTAGATTGGGTGTTTGCTAGCGAGATTTTAAATTACTACTTAAATTTCTGTATGTTGTATACATGCATATTTTTCATAGCTTCTTAATTTTAAAATACGTGACTTTCTAGGAATTGGTCTTTTTCATCTAAATTGTCAGATTTGTTGGCATAAGGTGGTAGATTTTTAAAACATGAAATCATTCTCCCACTTTGTCAGTCTTTCCCATACATAACTATGCACACATGCACATGCATATTTAGCAATACAGATACAATTTTTATGACCCAAGCAAGGCAAATGTTGCAAATATTTATTTCACTTGGCTTAATATGTTATATTTCTGCCCTGGTTGAGTTGATCATTTGGTTGGAGCATTGCCCTATACACCAGAGGTTGCAGTTCAATTGCTGGTTGGGGCACATACCTAGGTTGTGGGTTTGATCTCCAGTTGGGGTGCATATGGGAGGTAACCAATTAATGTTTCTTCCCCATCCCCTTCCTCTGTCTAAAATCAATAAACATCTCCTTAGGTGAAGATTTTTTTTTTAAGTTTAAAAAATGTTATACTTCTCAATTTAAAAGTATTGTATTTATAATTATTATTAATAATGTTAACAACTAGATCAATAATCCTTATTTGTGGTTTATATGTGAGATAGATGAAGCTGTCAACCTCTCACCTATGCCTAAAGCATGCATCTCTAATGAATTCTACCTCTTAACAAGAAAAAGAGTAAGGGGTGTAGATAAGAGTGCCCCAAGTCTGATTCCTGTATTAATGGTTTCATGTCCTGGCTACCTATACTAGATTTCTCCATCCTACAGTCTTCTCCTTCCCATTTCTTGAAATGCTTCTTCAGGCTTACAGTTTTCCCCTTAGTTTTCAGGTTGTACTATTTTTAAACTTTTAAGATTTAAAAAGTAGCAGATAAAATTTATATACACAGTGACAACAACCATCCTTTTTCATGTGCCCTGGGAGAAAAGTATTGAGCTTGTTAATTACCACAGTGTTGGAAAAAAAAACTCAAAAGCTCACAAGTGTCCAGGGCAAAGAATAACAGGCATTTCGTTTTATTATCAGGATAGATTTTGTCTCCTTAAAATTGATTCTTCCTGTCCTTTAAATTCAAGGTTATATGTGCCCTTAGTTCTTGAAGAAATGCAAAGTTCAAACATGAAATTTTTATCTCTGTCCCTGCAGTAGTTGTTTCTAATTGATTGTTCCGTAAGTTGTACTAATTTCAGTTTGTTTATTAATCTTGATATGCCTTTAGGTACTTCTCCATTCTAAATAGAAATGTAGTATTTTGTGATTTCTCACTTGGTTCTCTGAAAATGACTTGTCATCTATAAAATTAACCATGTGAAAATGAAGTTATTTTGGGCTCAGTATTATGTACTAAAGACAATTAACTTGAGGTTTATTTTAATTTAGGGTTGCCTGGCTGTATATTAGGGAGTGGATTGAGAACATTGTGGTAAACTGTGTTGCCTCTGCCTGCATTAACTAGGTTACCAGATCTGCCCATTAGGTATCTGTTAGATCTACAACTAAAAATCAAAGGAATGAAAACATTCTACATAGCCAGATGGCATGGCTAATAGCAAAAAACCCTTTGGTAGACTTGTATGAAACAACTGAAGCATGTACATATTCACTTAGTACATATTTTTGTCCATCCATTTACTTTAAATCTATACGTGTGTTTATTTTAAAGCAGGTTTCTTGTAGACAGCATATAGATGGGACGTGTTTTGTGCGCCACTTTGACCATCTCTTGTCTTTCAGTTGATGTGTTTAGACCATTGACATTCAAATGATTGATACAGTTGGACTAATGCCTGCCATATTCATTATTGCTTTCTATTTGTTGCTTTTGTTCCTGTTTTGGTCTTCAGTACTTCTTCTGTCTTTTGTGGTTTTAATTGAGCATGTATATGATTCCCCTTTCTCTCCTTTCTCATATTAGTTATATTTTATTTTTAAAACTTTTTTAGTGGTTGCCTTAGAGTTTACATTAGACATTTACAACTAATCTAGGTTTACTTTAAAATAAAACAAGCCCTAGCTGGTAGCCCAGTGGATAAGGCGCCAGCCTGCGAACCCAAAGGTCCCAGGTTCGATTCCCCAGCCAGGGCACATAACCAGGTTGCAAACCAGGTCTCCAGTCAGGTCTGTGGCTGGAGGCAGGTGAAACGCAACCATACATTGATATCTCTCTTTCTCTGTCTCTCTCCCTTCCCCTCTTTCTAAAAATAATGACATAAAATCTTTAAAAATAAATAAATAAAAATAAAACAATACCATTTCATGTGTATTGCAAGCATTTTATTATAAGAAAATAATCCTGGCCCTGCCTGGTGTGGCTTAGTGGGTTGATGCAGGCCTGCGAACCCAAAGGTCTGCTGGTTCGACTCTCCAGTCAGGGCACATAACCAGGTTGCAAGCCAGGTCTCCAGCCAGATCCTTAGCTGGAGGCAGGTAAAAGGCAACCATACGTTGATGCTTCTCTACCTCTCTCCCTTTGTTTCTCCCTTCTTGCCCTTCTCTCTGAAAATAATGAATAAAATCTTTAAAAGAGAGAGAGAAAAAGAAAACAGAAAAAAGGAAAATAAACTTAATTTCTCTATTTCATTTATATGTAAACGTATATAATATAAACATGCATACATAATTGAATACATTGTTGATATTATTTTGACAAACTTGTTAGATACATTCATAATAAGAAAAGTAAAAGTTTTTTATTTTTTATTATATTTTCATTGATACTCTATAGATCAATTTCTGACCTGTATTATTTTCCTTCTCTCTAAAGAACTTCTTGTAAGACAGGTCTAGCAACAACACGTTTCTTCAGTTTTTGTTCTTCTGAAAAGCATTTTTTCAACTTTGAAGGATAACTTTGCAGGGTAGAATTCTAGGTCAGTAGGACTTTTTTCTCTCAACACTTTAAATATTTGACTCCTGCCCTGACTGGTGGCAAAATGGATAAGGCGCCGGCCTGCGAACCCAAAGGTCGCTGGTTCGATTCCCAGCCAGGGCACATAACCAGGTTGCAAGCCAGGTCTGTAGCTGGAGGCAGGTGAAAGGCAACCATACATTGATGTCTCTCTCCCTCTCTGCCTCTCTCCCTTCCCCTCTCCTCTTGCTTGGCATTTTTTTTGAGAAGTGGGATGTAATTTTTATATTTGTTCTTCTTCAGGTAACCCCATCCCCCAACCCCACCCCCAGCTTGTTTCAGGGCTTTTATGTATCTTTGGTTTTCTGTAGTTTTCAAGATAATATACCTAGCTGTAGTTTTCTGGCATCTATCCTCCTTGGTGTTCCCTGAGCTTCTTGAATCTGTGGTTTGGAGTCTGACATTAATTTGGAGAGATTCTTGGTCATTATTGCCTTATATATTTGTTTCCTTTTTCTTTCTTCTTCTAATGTTTCCATCATGCATACAGTATATTCTACCTTTTGTAATTGTCTTACAGTCCTTATATAATCTATGCTTTTTTATTTTATTTTTTTAGTGTTCTCTTTCATTTTGGTTGTTAAGGATTTTATTGCTATATCCTCTGGCTCAGAGATTCTTTCCTCATCAGTGCCCAGTCTCATTATAAGCCTACCAAAGGTCTTCATTTGGTTATAGGGTTTTGTTTTTAATTTCTAGCATTTCCTTTTGGTTCTTTTTAAGGATTTCCATTTTCCTGCTAACATTGCCCATCTGTTCTTACGTTCTGTCTACTTTATCTATTAAGAGTCTTTAGCATATTAATCATAGTTGTTTTAAATTTCAGGTATAATAATTCCAACATCCCTGCCATTTATATTTATGATGATTGCTCTTTATTTTCAAGTTATGTTTTTGCCTTTTGGTCTTCTTTCTTTTATTTTTTCATTCATTCTGGGGTTTTTTGTTTGTTTAAGATTTTGTTTATTATTTCTAGAGAGAGGGGAAGGGAGAGAGGGAGAGAAAGAAACATCAATGTATGGTTGCCTTTTACCTGTCTCCAGCTAGGGACCTGGCTGGAGACCTGGCTTGCAACCTGGTTATATGCCCTGGCTGAGAATCGAACCAGCGACCTTTGGGTTCTGCAGGCTAGCACCTTATCCACTGAGCCACATAAGCCAGGGTTTCATTCATTCTGTTTTTAAATAGCCACGCTTTACTGATGTTCTGGGTAAAAGGAACTGCTATAGAAAGGCTTCTGGTAATGGGGTGGTGAGGTGTCAGGAGAGAACTGTGATCCATATCTCACTCATTTAGAGAGCCAGTGCCTCTTGACTATTCACATCACAGGTGTTTCTTAGTAGTTTTCCCACTACTGATGGGACAGGATGGTTTGAGTAGGCTGTTTCCCTTTCCCAGGTCATTTAGTCTCTGCTTAACTAGGGCTTTGTTAATTAAGGACAGAGTGCTCTGGCATATTTCAATATTCTTTTCCCTTCATAGCTGGAAGCCTGAGGAAAGTCTTCTGTGATGTTTATTGTGGTTAATGACCTCCCCATCGCCATATACGTGGGTCCTCCTGGAATTTTAACTCCAAGAGTATCTACACTGAGCTTCTGGCAACTGTCGGTTACAGAGCAGGTTTTCCTGTTCGGTACTAGTTCTGTCAGTGCTTTTTGTTTGCCTTCCTGTTCTGGAAGCTGTGGTAGGGCCTGTATTCATTCTCCTGTCTGTCTGTCCATCTTGAGGGCAGTATTGTGCTCTGTGTCCTCCCTTCTTTCATGGATCCAATAAGAATTGTTGACTTTTCGGTCTGTTTAACTTTATATGTGATGGTAGGATGGAGTGGTGACTTCCGTGCTCCTTGTGTGTGGAACTGGAAACTTACATGTACTAATTTAAGCCCTTAATTTCTGTGGAATGTTGTCATGGGACATAACTGTGAAATCCACCACTGTCAAATATTGTGGAAAACCTTACGAGATCATTAGGAGGCCCTATTTGAGTCCCTGTGTAAAATGTCCCTTGTAAAACAAAATTGCAAATTTAAAGATTTCTAGGGGCCAACACTATGTAGATGTGTAAACCATAGTGAACCAGAAAACACACTTATGCATATTCTCCGTCTAAAGTAAATATTTACTGATGGCCTACGGTTTTCCAGGTACCTTTTCATAAAACAATCAGAAAAACTGCAGTTTTTTGTTTTGTTTTATGTTTAAAATTTTTTAAAAGATTTTATTTATTATTTTTAGAGAGAGGGGAAGGGATAGAGGCAGAGAGGGAGAGAGACGTCATTGTATGGTTGCCTTTCACCTGCCTCCAGCTATAGACCTGGCTGGAGACCTGGCTTGCAACCTGATTATGTTGTCCTGGCTGGGAATGGAGCCAGCGACCTTTGGGTTCGCAGGCAGGAAACTGCAGTTTTAAACACAAGTCTGCTTTAAGCATTGGTTTCATGTTTAGAGAAAAATTAGTTGGCTCAAGCAAATATGCCTGTGAACTGTCAGTTTGCTGTTTATAATGTAGTGTCTGGGAAATTTTATTTTTTAAGTAAAAAAATTGATTTGTAATTGTATTATAGTTATCCTATTCTTTTCTTTTTCAAATTTGTTTCTGAATAATAAAAGCTGTATGTGTGTATGTGTGTGAGTGTGTGTTGTCTGGCATCCCAGGAGAACAGAGCCAAATCAAAACCTTAGGACCAATGTAATCATCTTTATTGTTGGCTTTCCCGTGATTTACTCCAGTCAGTGCATTCATGGTTAAGGATTACTCAGTATGCTTTTGATCACAGGAGCAAAATGGAACTGATTGCGATGTAAATATTAGGTGCATCCACCCATTGGCTTTTGTAAGTACAGAGGCAGGGCAGTGTTCAGGGCTGGTTCCTGTTGTTCACCCTGTCACAAAAGGCCTGGCCACTGCCTTCCATTTAGAAGGATGTGTGTTGGGCCTTCTAGAAGTGTGGCTCTGTTAATTTAATTTTCCCTAGGTGCTCTTGTTAGTGACCAGATTCTTAAAATGCCTTGAAATTATTTTCAATAATTTGTGTGTTCATGCCATTCCTTTTTCTTAAGCATGTTCCTTGCTGTTTTTATACTCTCCTAGTTCCTGTGAGCTACTTGATTATCATTTCTTTGTCCGTTTTCCTCCAATTTCAAGTTGGGGAAGAAAGAATTGTTTCTGAAATAGAGGAAAGAATAGACATATGACCACTATTCTCTTTTCTTATAACTCCCTTCTTTCCCCTTTCTCAAAAAGAAATGTTTTCCATATGGATTAAGAAATATTGTGGAATTTGACAAGAATAACAGTGTCTTTTAGCATAAAGAAACTTGGTATAGCTGAGCCTGAAAATGACTCCTGTATAGTTGCAAGGGCATTGACTTTGAAACTGTCCCATGACAGTTCTGGCCATGATGTTGTATCTTTGGATGAGCAATTACATCTTGTGCCTTAATTTTGGGTCGTCCTCCCACCCCCCGGAAAAAAATGTCAGAGAATTTAACACGAAGCATGTATTAAGTGCTTCTATTATAGAGCCTGACTTTGGAGAAATGCTAAGTAAAGATTTTACAAATGTCAACACTGAGCCTTTTCCTTTTGGTTTCATTACTTACATTAAAACCCAGACCTTTGAAGCTGAGCCCTACAATTCAGTGGAGAAACCCAGGCTGGGTATACTTTGGTGGCTGCCATTAACCTCTAAATCAGACATGCCTTAAAACTCGTGGAGAAGCTCACCTTAGGTGATTTTTCTCATGGATCCTGAATTGTTACTCATCTACACATTCTTTTTAGTTTGTTTATTTCTTACTGAATTTGCTTCTTTTTAGATTTTATTTAATATTTTTAGAGAGAGGGGAAGGAATAGAGGAAGAGAGACATTAATGTATGGCTGCCTTTCACCTGCCTCCAGCTGCGGACCTGGCTGGAGACCTGGTTATGTGCCCTGGCTGGGAATCAAACCAGCAACCTTTGGGTTTGCAGGCCAGCATGAACTGTACCATCAGCCAGGGCTCACTTTGAGTTTTTACTTAAAAGGAGTGGTGGGGGCAAAAAAACCATCACATTCTTTTTATAGCACAATTTAAACTTAAAAAAAAATGACCATTGTAAAAAATGTAAGACTATTGGGAATATATACTCATTATAATTTATTGCTCCGTTTTACATTTTGATAAGCCTTTTGGTCTTCTCTGTTTTACCTGTCTAGGAATTCACAGTTGTTCCATTGTCATTAGCCACTGCAGCAATATCAGTGGCATGAAAGTTGTTGCTGTTGCATTTCTGACTCTGTCTCAACAGGTGTTAACAGCTGCCCAGTCCTGATGAAGAACTTGAAAACCTTCCATTTCAAAGCATATGGCCGGCCTTTTTCCCTAACCCTTATGTATAATAAGGTTGGCTTAGGGTGGCTTAGTAATTTTAAGACTTCTATTTAGTGGCAAACCATTCCTTCAAAGATGTTTGGGGGGCTCCCTTTATAACACAGGAAAACCTGGGAACCCTTGATTTTTTTTTTTAAGGGAGGGTTTCAGATGGAAGTGGGAATTATACCCTAATGGCAGGAATCTCGCCAGAGCTCAGGGTGGAGAACCACTGAAGTGAAATCTCCATGCATTTTGTGTTTTCTGATTCCTGGTGCTCAGGTGCTGGATCACATGGCAGTTTGTTTACTCATTATTTTATTTACTAATGGCTACACTAACTATTGCTCCATTTTGCTAGCAGTATCATATTGGTGGTTAGAAGGATTCTCCTGCTAATGTTTGTGCAGAAGTTTCTTTCCAGCTTGCCGAATTGCTCTTAAGGAAGTTGTGGCACTAATAGAATTAAATCTTAACACAAAAGCCATAGAACTGAAAAGGAATCAGAACCAGACGCAGGTTTTCATGTGAGATGCATTTTCCAGTCTTGAACAGAGTTTCCTAAGAATGAGCCTTGGGTTCTGTTCTGTAACCAACAGGAGGACTCACAAATGGCAGTGGAAGATACATCTCCGCTGCTCCCGGCGCTGAAGCCAAGTACCGCAGTGCGAGCAGCGCCTCCAGCCTCTTCAGCCCCAGCAGCACCCTTTTTCCTTCTTCCCGTTTGCGATACGGAATGTCTGATGTCATGCCTTCTGGCAGAAGCAGGCTTTTGGAAGATTTTCGAAATAACCGGTACCCCAATTTACAACTGCGGGAAATTGCTGGGCATATAATGGAATTTTCCCAAGACCAGCATGGGTCCAGGTGAGGACTTGTTTTGGCAGTTAAGGCAACTGAAATCTCAATACCATAAATTTCATGCCCCATGTAAGACATAACACTAAGTAAATGGCCATAAAAATAACTAAAACAGTTTGCTGCTTAGTATACTTCCCATTGTTTCAGAGACATGTGGATTATGAGGGTCACCAGATACACCTCATTGAAAAGAGTCATTTAGAAACTGGGATCAAATGCTTAATTAAATCCTTTTTTTTTTTTTTTTTTTTTTTTAAATAAACTTTAGCCTGGTGTTTCTAGTTCATAAGACCCTCACAGTATGACTATGATTTAAAACACAGAAATACTAATACAAAGACAAATACTTGCACATGTTTACTACTTTAATCCTTATTAAGAATTATTATTATTTTTTAATTATTAGTTTATTTTTTAAAGATTTTATTTCATTATTTTTAGAAAGAGGGGAAGGGAGAGAGGCAGAGAGGGAGAGAGACATCAATGTATGGTTGCTTTTCACCTGCCTCCAGCTATGGACCTGGCTGGAGACCTGGTTTGCAGCCTGGATATGTGCCCTGGCTGGGGAATTGAACCAGCGACCTTTGGGTTCGCAGGCCGGCACCTTATCCACTGTGCTACCAGCCAGGGCTTAAGAATTATTCAGGTACAAGTTTGTACCACTGCTGCTTAGGAGTAAGACAGCTCCACCATTTTTCTATGTTATTTCATTCTGCAGAAGTCTGCAGAGAGGTAAGAGAAGAAGCTATTACAAAACAGAATTTAGCTTTGTTTACCCCTTCCTGTTTTGATTATTCCAGTGGGCTTCACAAAAAGGGACTCTGGTCCTGGGGAGAAAGCATAATTATGTTACTCATCCTTCTTTTCTATTTGTCTGCGTTTCTCTTTCTGCCCACTGAAACAACTTCTAAAAAACCTTTCTCATTAGTTCTGCCAGCTTGCTGCTCAGCAAGGATTTCTCATGTTTGGATCCCAAAGACCAGATTGAGAGACATAAGTTTTTGGTTGTTTAATTCTCACCCGAGCACATATTACTGATTATAGAGAGAGAGGAAGGGAGGGGGAGAAGCATCAATCAGTTGCCTCCTGTATGCACCCCGACCAGGGTCCAAACCCACAACCTCAGTATGTGCACTGATGGGGGATTAAACCCAAGACCCTTAGGTCTCTAGGACAATGCTCCAACCATCTAAGCCATACCAGCCTGGGCAACATAATTTTTTTGGTAGTCACCTGAACCGAAAAAAGGCAAACTGATTAGCCACAATTTTAGAATACCCTGCAGACATCTGTAACAGCTGTTCCACATCCTAAATGACTGTTGCCTTTTATAAACATGAAGCAAAGACTATATAGAAAGGACGAAAGCTTTGAGCCTCTTAATGTGGGATAGGTTTCTGAAGGAAAGAGTCAGGTGACATTCTCCTTGTGTTATTCCTACCTTTACCCCCCTCTTTTTCTGTCCCCCTCAAACTCACACTCACATATACATTTTGTGCATATGTCCTATGTAACAAAATAAACTAAAACTTAAATCTTTTCTTTCTTTCTTTTTTTTTTTTTTTTTAAATTATTATTTTAGAATGAGAGGAAGGGAAGGGAGAAAGAGAGGGAGGGAAACATTGATCAATTGCCTCACGCACTGTCTCAACTGGGGACCTGGCCCCCAACCCAGACATGTGTCCTGACTGGGAATCATACTGGCGACCTTTTGGTTCCGCAGTACGATGCTCAATCCACCAAGCCACACCAGCTAGGGCTAAATCAACTTTTAAAAGCTCAGTTAATTTGGGGTATAATTAACACCACAAACATCCCCCCCTACCCTGTTAGAAATGTGTTAATTGAGCGAGCTCAAGGGATTTATTTAAATAACGCTATTGTGTTTTTGCATGCCCCCATGCACTATGGCTGTGCAAATATACATATCAATACATACATAGTTTCAGAAATCATAATTACATAAATTGAGCTCAATTTTATTTATTTCCAAATCTTCCTAAAATGATGGGGTTGCCCTTTTTACTTTTTATTTCAGATTCATTCAGCTGAAACTGGAGCGTGCCACACCAGCTGAGCGCCAGCTTGTCTTCAATGAAATCCTCCAGGCTGCGTACCAGCTAATGGTGGATGTTTTCGGAAATTACGTCATTCAGAAGTTCTTTGAAGTAAGCCTTTGTTCTTTCTGTCATTTGACTTTAGGGAGTTTCCAGAGCATTTTAATTTTCATTAGCTGTTTTTAGAATTGCAGTCCCTTTCTGGTCCTCAAAATGAAGTGTGTGTGGTCTTCTTGAATTTTTATTTTTTGACAATAATCTATTCCTTTGACAGGAGATGTAATTGACATAAAATACTGTGTAAGTATAAGGTACACAATGTGTTGATTTGCCACACTTTATGTATTGCAAAAGGATTCTGACTAGTTAGCTAACACCGTCATCATGTCACATAATCGATTTTTTTGTGTGGTGAGAGCATTTAAGGTCCACTCACTTACCAACTTTTAAATATATAATACAGTATCATTAGCTCTAATACCCATGTTGTCCAATAGATTCCCAGAACTTACTGATCTTATAGCTGGAGTTTCTGAATGTTTCCCAATTTATTTGTAGCAATGCTTAAATGCCCTGCAGATGATGCCAGTCTGTTTTAGATGTGTTTAAAGAGCCATTGTCCACATTTGATCCAGTATGTTACAGGCTTCACTAAATGTGTCATTACTGAAGAACATAATTTTTATAAGATAATTTTAGTAGCATCTCCAATAAAGTGTTCTGAAAAATAAAATTTTTTAAGGATTTCTGGAGAATTATGCTTGAACAAGAACTCTAGTGTTTTTCATCATAAATAAACTGTTAAGATCACTGAATGGTTCTTGGGTCATCCTTTGACCTGGGTTCCTTTGTTTTCCTTCATTAATGTGAATGATGTCCTCTTTTGTTATCATTGTCTTTGGAAAGGATTGATGAGATCCTTGGATTAGTGTCTTCTACTTACTTAACTAAACCGTCAGAAAGGCAAGGATTCTTGGCTTACCACTGCAGCCCTGGTGCACTGGGATCCACAACCCCAACCTATAAATCCAGAAAGGACTTAACCATTGAGGTGAAGAATCGAGTACAGGGGGAAAATGCTGAAACTATTCAGTACCTGCTGCAAAATAAAAAATTTGTTAACTACTTGGGCCTTACGTTTTTGTTTTGTTTTTTTAATTTGTATGAAGATTTAAAAAATGGCTCACTCACAACCTATATCTTCCTAACTTTTCCCATAAAGACTTAAATTCTTTGACACTTGATTCTCCAGCTCGGACTAAGAAATCAATCTTAACATGACTTAGACTAACTTTTCACTGCAATTTTGTCAGATATAAGAATATAGAAATCCAGCTCCAGAGGTCAACACAGCTATTGGTGGTTGAATGAATAGTGGGTTATAGCCGTATGATTTGGGACAAGCTACAGAAATTCCCTGACTTACAGGAAATCCCTGAATCTTAGTTCTCTTATATAGAAAAAGGAGTGTGTTGGGCATAAAGTCTCTTCAGTCTCATGATTATTCTGTCCAAACAAAACTAAAAAGCCAGGATGGAAAATCATTCTAGGAAAAGTTTTTTAACATGGTACAGCAGTTCCTCTTGATTCTTCTTTTTCCCCTGTCTCTGTTGTCTTGTATAATAGATATTATCAGTTCTTGTAATGAATGATACAGAACACTAATTCAGAACAATGCCCATATCTACTTTGGTTTAAATTGCATGTAGATGAAAGAACTTTTTTACCTGGTCCTCAGACACCTGAGGAACTATTGATTTGTTGTAGGAAGTCCTTCAGTCTTCCCTAGACATTGTCTAAAGTCCTGATAAACAACGTCTCCCACATGGATTACTATTTTAGAGTCAACAAATGCTCTTGTAATTAGTTGAGTATGGAATGTTAAAATAGTATTTATGACTTAAAAGCCGCTTTGAGCTATAACAGACTTTAGTTTAGCAGATATTAATATTGAAGCTACTACTGCTGGTAGCTAAGATTTTTTTAACATTAAAAATAATTCCTAATAATAAGACACTGAGAACTATACTGTCGAAGAAACAAAGGTTTTTTAAACAAGATTTAATCATAGGGGACTGGGCTAAAAGGAAGGGGCATGCCAGTGGTTGATACAGAATAATGAATGCTTTACTTTCTCTGATTTCTTTCCTTTTACCTAAGTAATGGTGTTCACCCACACATTATGTCTAGTTTGGCAGCCTTGACCAGAAGCTGGCTTTGGCAGAACGGATTCGAGGTCATGTCCTGTCATTGGCACTGCAGATGTATGGCTGCCGTGTTATCCAGAAAGCTCTTGAATTTATTCCCTCAGACCAGCAGGTAGTTGTAAGTTTCCCCTTTACCTTTTCTCTTGGTGTTTGATGTTTCTCCATGGTACATGTAGTGGACCTTGTAAATTGTTAGCTTTTATTTTTCTTTTACAGTTTTTCTTTGGTGCTTGTGGCTATGTTTCTGTGCATGGCAAACATGAACTGTGCAATTTGTAAATTTATAGTAGATCAAGTGCCTTGTGTTAAAACCATTGGTTTCAAACACCTTTCTCTTCAGCAACAGTTTAGGCTTTAGTAGTTAACAATTTTACAGGTGGGTTTTTTTGTTTGGCAAGAGTTGAAGGATGTAAGATACTAGTAAACTGTCATATTTTCTCCAGCCTGAACTGACCCAACAAGCCAGACTTTAATCCAGTCCACCTTTCATTTTCCTTCACTTGTTCTCCTTCATTCACCCCACCATTATTTTCCAAATGAGTTGCCTGCCCACTGCAGTGGCAGGCCTGTCACATTGATCTGGTGCTCACACTGGTCGTTCCCTCTCATGCCCTATACACACAAACCCCTCAGTGTTTGACCTCAGTGTGCTCTGAATTTGTACAGTTTTCACTAATGGAGAGTAGTGTTTATGCTGACATCACAGCCACTGTGGCCTGGTGGAAACATGTTGGAGTCACAGACCCCGGCTAGAATTCTGATTTAGTCACTATCTGTAGGGTTTTGTTTTTAGTCTTTTGTGTTTTTTGTGAGCCTATAGTTTTAAATACATTACTTAACCCCTTGCAGGTTCAGTTTCTTTATATATGTTTGGAGAATAATATATAATTGACAGGTGGTTTACTGACACACTCAGTTTTGCCACACACAGTAGCTGTTTTTCTTGTGTTTGAAAGCCTTGGCAGCCTTGGTCTATG
This sequence comes from Noctilio leporinus, assembly GCA_004026585.1. NCBI lineage: Eukaryota > Metazoa > Chordata > Mammalia > Chiroptera > Noctilionidae > Noctilio > Noctilio leporinus. Next base: position 33,913 of record PVIW01001087.1, on the reverse strand, counting down.
ATTTTAACAAGTCGTTTAATTTGTCTGTCTTGGTTCCCATATTTATAATAGTGTCCAGTCAATAGGATTGTTATGTGGATTCATTGAGTCCATGCATGTTAAGCAGTTAAAGTATGCCTAGCCTATAGTGAGTTCTAGATTTAACAGCTATTATTAATAACGTGTACCTTATAAGATTGTCTTAATAGAAATATGTTGAATTGCATGTGAAATTCTCTAGTAAGGTGTACTTAATATATGTTCCATTCTGTTTGAAGATGTCTCCATTTTTAATCTCCCAGTGGTCCTTTGCAAGTTAGAATAGTTTTTAAGATACTGGTTACTGTTATAGGAAGTTTGAAAATGTGGGAAAATTCTATTCATTTATTGCCACAGTGTCACAGTTGAATTGTTTCACTTTCATTACCATGGGTTCCCCTCCTGCTTGGTGCTTTTATGTTTGGTAAGGAGAACGTGATTGTCCAGGTGTTTGCTCTTGGTGATTCTGGTGGTACTTTCTTTCCTTGTCTCCAATAGAATGAGATGGTTCGGGAACTAGATGGCCACGTCCTGAAGTGTGTTAAAGACCAGAATGGCAATCATGTGGTTCAGAAATGCATTGAATGTGTGCAGCCTCAGTCTTTGCAGTTTATCATCGATGCTTTTAAAGGGCAGGTAAGTGACTTAGGAACAAAATAAGGGAAACAAATTGATGTGAGTTTCCATTGTGTGTGAGCAGAGGACAGGGCCGGATTTCTGGAGTGTTTTCAAGTGCTGTAGTAAGTCGCAGCTCTGCACAATGGTGTCAGCCACCTGGCTCTGTGCACCCGAATTTCTTCCCTTAAGTGTCCGTGGATCTTCTCTCCATTGTTAATGCAGATGTCTGCTCATGTTGAGGTCAGTTGGTCATCACAGTTGTTAAGGTTAAACCTCATATTTGAATACATTTTTTCCTTTGGTTAAGTACTGTTTTATCTTGGTATTTAAAAGTTTTAATCACATTTTAAAAATTCAAGGCATTTACAGAACTAATCTTGCAGGTTGTATGTGACTATATGTTTAAAATAACAAGGTGTTTCCTGCTTGTTTTTTATTGTGGGGGTGGGTAGGGTGGTGATTGGGTTCATTTGAATTCTGTTAAGTGGCAGCACAGCTGGAGATAGCTTTTATTGATGTTTTTATTTAGCTGCATGTCATAAGAGCCTGTATGCTCTTAGCACCAGATCCCAAGCCAAGTTTGTGGCTTTTCTAAGAATCTGTGGTTTTTCTAAGAATCCTCCTTTAATTCACTGTTGTCATTAACTTCTTTCACATCCTCTCCGAAAGCCCTCATACCCCTCCTAAGCTAGGTGAGACAAGAGAGTAAAACATGTATTCTTGGGAGTGTAAAATTTTTTTTGAGAAAAGGGAAAAAAGGATGAGAAATAACAAGTAGGCATTTCAGGTATATGTAGCCGTGTACTGCTAAGCCTGAACTGAAATTGGATTTTAGAGTTTTTCAGGTTTTGGTTTTTAGGGCTTGTTCAAGTATGGCAGGGGAATGTAAATTCCAGGCATTAACCCAGGAATTCTTGGTATTTTCTGAGTTAATTGGCAAGGGGGTGGGGAGAATCTTTTTACTTCAAAATTAAGATCTTAAATTTTTTGAAGTATGTATGTAACTGAGAAAGTCAAAGCATTCAATGACTAAATAGGAAAGAATACTTTCAAGATGAAACTGTCAGAGTTGATAACCAGAATATGTAAAAAAAATCTCCTGTAAATCAAACAGAACAATATAAAATAATGTGACTATGGGCCAAAATCATGAGTAGATAGAAGAAACGCAAATTGCCCATAGACTTATGAAAAATAATTCCATTTTAGTAATCAGGAATATGCAAAATAAAGCCACAAAAGAGGGACTATTTTCTGCCTACCAGTGCTAAGGATCAGCCCTTTTGAGAAAATAATTTAGTATCATCTTTCAAGGTCAACACTTATATTTTCTGTGACCTAGCACTCCTGACTTAGCTGTATACCAGGTGAAACATCTGTAAATGTATATCTCGGGACATATTTAGACACATTCAAAGCAGCATTATTCTCCTGGTAGGGAAAGATTTAAGCTCTCCAAATGTCCATTAGCAGACAAAAAAGTATTCTAATGAATCTTGTATACTTACTCAACATTATACTGCACAAGCCCACCTTATTATAAGTAAATATTTGAAACAGAATTTGAGTGAAATAAGTCAAGTTGTTCCAGGCTGTTTGTATTTAGCATTTTACAGTTACAATTAAGCAGAAGCATACAGTATACTGTTTTAAGTAGTTACAGGAGGCTACACATATAAAGCACTTAGTGTAGTGACTGGCACTTGGCAAACATCTAAGTGTTAGCTATTACTGTTTTTACCACTCTTGTCATTTTAAATTTTTTTATTTATTTTTAAATAGTAGAGAGGGAGAGGGGAAAGGAAACATTGTTGTGAGAGAGAACGTCAGTGGGTTGTCTCTCTTGCATCCCAACCAGGGACTGACCTGCCACCCAGGCTTGTGCCCTGACTTGGGAATCAAAGCAGTGACCTTCCACTTTGTGGAGCATTGCCCAACCCGCTAAGTCACACAGTAAGAACATGTTGTCATTATGCTTGGTAACAGATCTGAGTTGCGGATTGGTCTAGGTTATTTGGCTAGGAAAGGCAGAGTTGAGATGAGGTGGTCTGGTCCTGAAGTCGGTGTCTTATCTTGTGCCAGACCCAGCAAAAGAGCTTCTCGCATTTTGCCAGAAAGCACTGCAGTTCAATTCGAAATGTAACTTTGTGTTGATGTGAAAGCACTCAGGATTTGATTCAAGGCCCTCCCCTAGCCTCACCCCCACCCTCTTATCCTTTGACTCAGTGGACTCTTAAACTAAGTGTATTTTTCATGACATTGACTAATTCTGCTCTTTCTAGGCTCATTGGAAAAGTCCTTTTTTAGCTCTGAATTCGTGTACATCTCTGAATTCCTAGAATAAGTTAAGGAAGGGTTTACACAAACATACGTGTACACACCTTATTATTTGTTCTGAGAACTTAATGTAATTTATAATTTGAGCTTTTGAGTCATACTAGGAAAAATATCCTGACTCTTTATTTGTATGGTGGTTGGCACATTATGTTCACTTACAGGAGCTTCAATTTTCTTGTTTGTATGTAGAGAATGACCATGGCTGTCTGTCAAGGTCATTGTGGAGATTAGTGGGATAATGTATATTAACAATCTGAAGTATTAAAAGTGACAGCTCTTGGCTCTGGCTGGTGGCTGAGTGGGTTGAGCACTGGCCTGAGAACCCAAAGGTTGCTGGTTTGATTCCCAGTCAGAATGCACACCCAGGTTGCAACCCAGGTTTCCAGCCTGGTCCTCAGCTGGAGGCAGGTGAAAGGCAACCATGCATTGATCCCTCCCATCCCCCCTTCCCGTCTCTCTAAAAATAATGAATAAAGTCTTTTAAAAAAAAGTGACAACTCTTCCTTGTGGCTTTCTTACTTACACTTGTCTGCCCTAGGTATTTGCTTTGTCCACGCATCCTTACGGCTGCCGGGTGATTCAGAGGATCCTGGAGCACTGCCTTCCTGACCAGACACTCCCTATCTTAGAGGAGCTTCACCAGCACACAGAGCAACTTGTACAGGTAGTGGAGTTGCCAGTAGAGTAACTACAAACACCTGTGGGCTCATGCAGGCCCAGAGCTTGTGTGTTTTCTCAGCACAGGTATCCATTCCAGTAGACGGTAATGTTAATTAATATGTTTAAAATGCCCACTGAAGCTTTTGGACAAGTTTTCATTTACTCTGGCCTGATTTATGTTTTGTGAATATGGGTAATGACTAGAGCCAGGACTGGGAGCAAAGAGGTAGTGCCTGCCAGAGCTCTGCTTTGGATTAGCTAGCTACGTCACTTTGGGCGGGCCATTTAATCTCTCTGTCTCAGTTTCATTTCAAATGAGCCAAGTGAATTAGTCTATTTCTTTCTAGCTTTGAAGTTTTCCTTTGCATCTACCACTACAGATTTCTCACACTGACATCATGCTAACCATTTGACCACCCCTACATGTAGTATGTTATACTGAAGCAATTTTCCTAAAGCCAGAATCTATTTTTAAATGCTTAACAGACTTTAAAAATGCCCAGAGGCCCAAAGATATCCTGAAGTAATTTTTTTTTTGGTTAGCATTTGTTTTTTGTTTTGATGGGATGTATGAAACTGTAAATGTATTAAATATTCATTGTAGAAAAATTTGAAAGTGCCGAAATTAGCAACAAAACAAAAGAAAATATCCATAATCCAGAAACAAACTTCATACTTGGCATTGGCACTTTTGAAAAAATATTACTTGTACACTCTTAATTTATTACATCTTACAAAAACACTTTTGCCTCTGAAATTCCTTACACACATTTTCTCAAAGTGTCTTTTATTAATTTAGATGAATAAGGGTGTCTATTATATGCTTGTAACATTAATTAGGCATTGTCTGTTTTTTGTTAGACATAGACTTTGTTTCTAGTTTTTCTTTGTAGTAGGCAGACATAGTTAACCATTTGTACATTTTGGTTTGAGGGAAAAGTGTTTCTTTATTCCCACCTACCTTTTCTGTTTGTTTTTGTGTATAATAGTTTTTGAAAAGCCCAACTAATTGTTTTTTTTTTACTTTTCTAGTGTTAATGCGTTTGTGTTTTGTAATCATAGGAGAAGTTGTCATTACCTGTCTATTTTTAAAATTCTTACATATTCATTAGTATTCAGGTAAACCATCATAGTGTTACAGAAAAATAGAGGAGTTGATTGGATGTAAGGATTTAGGTAACCCACTAAACTCATTTTATGAAAAGTTTTATATTTGTTTTTTATTATATAAATGTACCATACCTTTTTTAAAAATTGGATTTATTGGAGTGACACAGGTTAACACAATTATGTTTCAGGTGCACAATTCTGCAACATACCACCTGTGTACTGAATTATTGTGTGGTCACCACCCCCAGCCAAGTCTCTGTTCATCACCATTTACCCCTCCCTACCTCATCCACTTCCCCCAGCCCCTCCCGAGTAATCAGTGCAGTGTAGTTTGAGTTCATGAGTTGTTGTTTTTTTCTCTTCTTTTTTGAGGCTGCTCCCCAAATGAACTTACTTCTACATGAACTTTTTATGTTGTTGTTTCTTAAACAGGATCAGTATGGAAATTATGTAATCCAACATGTATTGGAGCATGGTCGTCCTGAGGATAAAAGTAAAATCGTAGCAGAAATTCGAGGCAATGTACTGGTACTGAGCCAGCACAAATTTGCAAGGTATGGGCTTTGAATTCTATAAACTGTTTTCCAGAAGGGAGGATTAAATAGTATTTTAGGTCTAAAGAGAAAGAATTTTCATTTTTTAAAAATGCTTATTAAAGTATACATAGTTTAAAAAGTCAGCCCTGGCTGGTAGCACAGTGGTTAAGGCGCCGGCCTGTGAACCCAAAGGTCGCAGGTTCGATTCCCCAGCCAGGGCGACATAACCAGGTTGCACACCAGGTCTCCAGTCAGGTCTGTGGCTGGAGGCAGGTAAAACACAACCATACATTGATGCCTCTCTCCCTTTCTCTCTTTCTAAAAATAATGAAATAAAACCTTAAAAAAAAAAAAAAAAAAAAGTCAGATAGTTCTACTACAAAGCATAAAATATAAGAAATCCCTTAGTGAGCTCCTCATTTCCCTAGAGCTAGCCCCTGGCCAGGGTGGAGCATTGTCCCATAACCAAAAGATCACGGGTTCAGTTCTTGGTCGGTACATGTGCCCAGGTTGCGGGCTTGATCCCTGGTTGGGGCACATGCAGGAGGCAGCTGATTGGTGTTTGTCGTATCAGTGTTATGCCCCGCTCCCCTATTTCTCGAATGAGAATATACCTTAAAAAAAATTAAGTTTTATGCTTGGGTAAACTGTACATTTTTATTAACTTAATGAAAATTAAGTTAATTATTTTTTAACTTAAGTTGTTTGTAATTATGAAATGTTCTTTACTCAGTTTCCTCTTTGGCACCTGAATAAAGAAACAGTGTACCTTATCTGTATATAGGCCTCCGTCTTAAATCTCTGTTTCAGTCTTCCTGCTGTACCTGATTAAGCATAAAATGTACTAGTCATTCCCAGGTTGTGACAGATGTTTTAGGTAACTTATAAGTAGCAGAGGTTGGAGAGAAATTGATGGGCCTCCAATGGCTTAGTGGTATAGTCTTCTAAATAGATTATCTGCATAGCCTACCTACCCTTTACATAACGCATTATTTTATATTTTTCTTTCTTTTTTTGAAATATTTTTATTTTTAGAGAGTGGGGAAGGGAGGGAGATGGAAAGGGAGAGAAACATTGATGTGTAAGACATCAGCTGGTTGCTTCTTGACCCCAACTGGGAACCTGGCCCACATCCTAGGCATGTGCCCTGACTGGGAATTGAATCAGTGGTCTTTTGGTTCATAGGCTGATGCTCAATCCACTGAGCCACACCAGCCAGGGATGTATTTTTCTTCTCTGGTTTTTAGGACAAATTCCAAGGCATGTGTGGCTCATGTGATCTTGATATATTTTTAAAATATTTTATATATTTTTAGAGAAAAGGGAAGGGAGGGAGAGAGGGGGAGAGAAACATCGATGTGTGATTGCCTTTCATGCACCCCCAACTGGGGACCTGGCCTGCAACCCAAGCATGTGCTCTGACTAGGAATTGAACTGGCGACCCTTTGGTTTATAGACTGGAGCTTAATCCATTGAGCTTCACTAGCCAGAGCTGATCTTGGTGTTTTTAAATGGTTTATTTTTAGTTCATAAAATCTTAAAGTATTATAGCATGGCAAATGGAGGAAAGAAATAAAAGCATCCGTAGATCCAGAGTCTTAATAGCCCAGCCACATCAGGGGTTATCTTGTAGGCCTTGTGTTCCTTCAGTGCCCCATCCCCCTGACCAGGGAAATGGGTATCTGAATCTTTTAGGTCTCTCTTTTGGATCACTATGTAGTTTAATTTTTTGTTCATTGTATTTAATATCTCACCCTTGGATATAATGTAAGTGTTAATATTGTAAATACTTGTCATCAGGTAATGACCAAGCAGCTACTATAGACCCTGTTCTTTCACAGATAACAATTATAGATTGTGGACAAAATGTCAAAAAACTATCTGAAGGCATTAAGGAGTGACCAAAAGCAGGTATATTAGGGGGTGGGAGGGGGACTATTGATACTAAGAAGAAGGTAATTGCACTAGGCACTGAGAAATTACTCTCCCTCCTCTTTTAAATTTTTTCTTACCGTATTAAGATAAAATTGACATAATAATGTGCAACTTTGAGGTGTACAGTGTGTTGGTTTTATGCATGTATATATCACAAAATGATAACTACAGTTGCATTAGTTAACACCTAATTGTGTTAACACCATAATGTGTTGAGAACCATTATGATCAAGTCTCTTAGCAGCTTTGAAGTTTATAACATAGTATTGTTGACTATAATCAGGAAATGTTCTACATTTAATGGCTTTCAGCCTGTAGATCCTTCCCAGTCTGCTCCAAGCTAGGTTAGTAAATTGGGGTAGAAAATCTCCAGTATTCCCAAAAGGCAATGTTTGGTGAAATCATGTCAATAAGTGACAAAATGACAGGGAGAAAATCCTGGAAAGGAAGAAAACTATGGGGGAGGGGTGTTCTGTATTTAAACTCACCAAGTGTCCGGTTGACTCCTTAATCACATTGGCATGGGACACACTGCAGGCAGCCCAACTAAGGCTGAGAGAAATGAACTGAAATTTCACCTACTGCCACTGCATGGGAAAAGTTCCCAGTGTGAATTCAGTCAACTTCACTTCACTTAAAAAAGTGCATGGAGGAGCATAATAGAACTCAGTTTCTACAGTATATCATTTTTGTGTGTAGATAACAGGAAAATATGACCTGTACTCAACAAAAAAGGAACAAATAGAAAAAGGAAAAGCACCCACCCATACCACCCAGATGTTAGAGTTAGCAGAAAAGGATTATAAAGCCGCTTATTTTAATTATGCTCAAGGATATAAAAGGAAATACGCTGGTATTGAATTAAAATATAGCAAATGTTAGTAGACAATTAGAAGCTGTTATAAAAGAAACAAAATGGAAATTAAATGTATCTCCTAAAATAAAACTTGCTACATGGCCTTAAGAGTAAATGAGAGAAAACAGAAGAAGGAGCCATTAAACAGCAGATTGGTAGGAATAAACAAAAAAATAGATTAGTGACTTTCTGACATTTTTGGTGGCGACTCAGAGCACAAGGTAAATTTTTGTTGCTTTCGCAGCACAGGCGCGCGCGCACACGTGCCTGCAGCTGCACCATCCCTGGTTGATTCTGATCCCTAGCTGTTCTGTTTCATGTGTAAAAATAAACTGGTCACAAATCACTAAGTTGATTTTAGCCCCACAAATGGGCTAGACACCACGGTTTCAGAAATAATAGCATAAATTTTAAAGACCGAAGCCGTGTTGATCATGTATTACCATGGAAGCCTTTGGCCAGTTGGGATCCAATAGTGGTAGCTGACCTACCTGTTTGCTTTCTTGAGAGAGAGTACTGAGGATTGAGTCCTCCTCCCAAAAGAATGAGTGTCTTGTCCCCAACCCATTTAGCAGAAAGTCGTGTTCTAATCCTCACCCCTGTCGAGAGAAAGTGGGCCTGCAGAGGATGGAGATGCAGCCAGCCAAGCAATCATGGAAGTTGTTGAGTTCTTTTCTTGAACTTCTGTGGCTGGCGTTGTGTTCTCTGAACCAGCCATGGGACAGCCTCACTCCCTTTTCTGCAAAGGGAGAAGCCAGTGGCTGTGAGATTCATTTCCACATTGCCACATCTTCAGTTCATGCTAGAATTGCATCGTACTGTCGGGGGGAGGGGGTCTGTATCTCTGTATCCAATGGTAATGGTTGTTATTTAATTAGATTTGGTAGGTTAGCTCACCAGATTTGATATTCTTTCACTCAACATGTCTAGAGAGCTTGGCACTGGGGATATAGACATAGGCTTGTTTCTGGTCTCAGTAAGTCCAGAATTGAAGATAAATTTTGATTTATGTTGAAATTATGCTCATTTACCAGTTCAGCTATTAACCAGTTGTGTGAACCTTGTGTACAAGTCCTTTCACTTTCCTGGGGGTGGGTCACTTTGGAAGCCACGGATAGCAAAGGTGGAGAGCCTCAGAACCAAACAGCTGATGAATTAATCTTTGAAAAATGATCGGATCTCTTGCTGCTGATCCTGAGGTCAGGGCAGAGGCTAGACAAGCTGGATCCCCATTTCTAAGAGTTGTCCCTGGATTTGTCTCATGACAGCAATGTTGTGGAGAAGTGTGTCACCCATGCCTCCCGCACGGAGCGTGCCGTGCTTATCGATGAGGTATGCACCATGAACGATGGTCCCCACAGTGCCTTATACACCATGATGAAGGACCAGTACGCCAACTACGTGGTCCAGAAGATGATCGATGTGGCAGAGCCAGCCCAGCGGAAGATAGTCATGCATAAGGTAGGCCACTCATGGGTCTCAGTCAGAGAGAAAGTGCGAGGCCTTGGATTCTTCATACTTCCAAAATGCAGAGGAGGGTGGCTGTCTTGCTCCCTTTTTTGCAGAATTTGTCACTGGATTATATCTCATGCTGTGCTCCTTTTTCCTTTTACCTGGAGTGGCCATTGCATGTTTGCCACTCCTCCTTTATCAAAAACTCAATGTTGGGAAAGAGTCTTAACCTCAGTGTTGGAGAGGTATTTTCCTCCCTGACCATAGGCCTTGCTTTTATCCACTTCCTCCTAGGAGACCAGCTTGTCAGTCCAACAAATCAATCTACTTGCTTTAATTGCCTCTTCTCCCTCCTGCCTCCTGCTCACCCCACTACCATTTACTGAATGCGTGCCTGCCCAGTGTAGTGGCTGGCCTGGCGCAGTGACCTGATGCCAGGCACCAGCGCAGAGCACAGTGTGGGAAAGAGCGATGGAAAGTAGTGGTGAGAGCATGTGCCCTGTGGGGAAGCTCAGCAGGAGGGGGAATCCAGGCTGAGGAGGAGTCCGGTAGGAGAAAGGGAGGATTGGCCTGAGGTGGTGGCCGCTGTGAGTGGGAGCGGACCCAGAAAGCACCTGCAGAGGCTGATGGCTTCAGGAATAGGCACAGCGCGGTCTAGCCACCTGCCCAGCCCCACAGACCACAGCCCAGGCAGGTGTGCTGCAGCTTTGTTTGTGCTGTGAGCCTTGGCGTTATTCTGGTCTGGACCCTCTGCTTTTGGGCTCTGAGCTCACTCAGCTCTTCACAGTGGAGGTGACGGCCCTGGTCTGGCAATGATGAGCCACTTGCCCTCACTGAGAACAAAGTTCGGTAATGAGAATCTTTGTTACGGACTCGAGTTCTGAGCCAGACGAGGCACCTACCGTTTGCAGTTCAAAGCAGAACAGAACAGAACAGAACAGCACGTTGGTGTTAGTGATGGCAGTTGAAGGCTGGCGGAGTCCAAAGCCTTACGCTGTGAGATGCATAGATAGTCAGGTCATGAGGCTGGTGAAGGCACAGGGAATATAGGGGACATGCAGAAGCTTAAAGCGTGTCTATTCATTCACCCAACAAATGCTCATTAAGCACACATACTCCTTGTAGCAGGGCTGCTCTACTGGGGAGTACAGCAGTGTCTCGCACGAATGGTGACAGTGATGCTGGGGATGTATGAAGGAGGGCCCTGTGAGAATGTTGCAGGGTGCCTCTTCCAGTGTGGAGGTACAGAGAAGGTTCCCCAAAAGCGACATTTAAATAAAGCCCTGAAAACCTTTCCAGGCAGAGGGAATCTGGTGTGTGATGGTTTAGAAGCCAGAAGACAAGACGGTGTATTTGAAGTAGAAGAGCACGTTCACTACAGCAGGACTGTGGTGCCAAAATCACGTTTACATTTCAGATAATTGTCCTGCCCTGGCTGCTGAGGCTCAGTCAATTGAGCACTGGCCTGCGAACCAAAAGGTTACCAGTTCAATTCCAGTCAGGGCAGAGCCTGGGTTGCAGGCCAGGTCCCAGGTTGGGGGAGTGGGAGAGGCAACCCATTGACGTTTCTCCCCATTTAGAGCCCTCATGCCCTGTATCAGCACACAGGATAGGAGCAACCCTCCTCACCTAATGGGTCAGTATAGCTCTAGAATTCGGGTGCTTGGGCTCCACCAGTGGAACGCATTGCTGTGGGCCGTGCATTCTTGTTTGCGCGTCACACTGGGAGCTGACCCACCTGTTTCAGACCAGAGTGACCTGGACTGTGCTTCCTCCCCAGATCCGGCCCCACATCGCGACTCTTCGCAAGTACACCTATGGCAAGCACATCCTGGCCAAGCTGGAGAAATACTACATGAAGAATGGTGTTGACTTAGGGCCCATCTGTGGCCCCCCTAATGGCATCATCTGAGGCAACACCCCCCTGTCCCCTCATTCCCACCAACCTCACTAGCCCACTGGTTAATCCAGCCAGCAACCAGAAATGTTCTAGTGTAGAATCTGAAATGGGTAAGTGCTTGCGCCAGGATTACCCTCTCCAAAAAAAAGGAATCAAATCCACAAGTGGAAAAGCCTTTGTAAATTTAATTTTATTACACATAACATGTACTAATTATTTTTTTTAATTGACTAATTGCCCTGTTTTACTGGTGTATAGGATACTTGTACATAGGTAACCAATGTACATGGGAGGCCACCTATTTTGTTCAATGTTGTATCTATATTCCACACGTGGAAACTTTCAGGGTGGTTGGTTTAACAAAAAACAAAAACAAAAAAAGTTTAAAATAAAAGAAAAAAGGTTTTTAACTCATTTGCCTTGCTGGCAAGTTTTGCAAATAGCTCTTCCCCACCTCCTCATTTTAGTAAAAAACAAAAATAAAAATAAAAAAAAACTGAGAAGTTTGAATTTTAGTTAAATGACCCCAAACTGGCATTTAACGCTGTTTATAAAAAATATATATATATATAAAATGAAAATTGTTCAGAGTTACTAAAGCTTCATTTTATGACATTAAGTTTATGAAACTTCTAAAGATTGCCTTTTTTGGAGACTATTATGCTGAAGAAGATGGTGAAGTCTGTTTTGTGATGAGGAGACATGAGTTCCCAGAATGTCTTTCAAGGCCGGGCAGGTGTACTTGTTTACTGCCTGTTGGATTTTTTCTGTTAACATTGAAAGGCAAAATCTTGATTATTTAGCATGAGAAAAAAAAAAAATCCAACTCTGCTTTTGGTCTTGCTTCTATAAATATATAGTGTATACTTGGTGTAGACTTTGCATATATACAAATTTGTAGTATTTTCTTGTTTTGATGTCTAATCTGTATCTATAATGTACCCTAGTAGTCGAACATACTTTTGATTGTACAATTGTACATTTGTATACCTGTAATGTAAATGTGGAGAAGTTTGAATCAACATAAACACGTTTTTTGGTAAGAAAAGAGAATTAGCCAGCCCTGTGCATTCAGTGTATATTCACACCTTTTATGGTCGTAGCATATAGTGTTGTATATTGTAAATTGTAATTTCAACCAGAAGTAAATTTTTTCTTTTGAAGGAATAAATGTTCTTTATACAGCCTAGTTATATGTTTAAAATGATTAAAAAAAAAAAAAAAAATAGCTTGGTTTTATTTGTCACCTAGTCAGACTGTAGCAAGATCCTTTCTAAATGTTATTCAAGATGATTCTGTTCACAGTAGTGTTTTTTTAATCCTAAAAATGTAATGTTTTGCTTATTTTGTGACAGTCAGAAGGACGTGCAAAGTTCAGCCCTCCCCTAGCTTTCCTTACAATCAGAGCCCCTCCCACCTTGTAAAGTGTGAATCGCCCTTCCTTTTTGTACAGAAGATGAACTGTATTTTGCATTTTGTCTACTTGTAAGTGAATGTAACATACTGTCAAATTTCCTTGTTTGAATATAGAATTGTAACACTACACGGTGTACATTTCCAGAGCCTTGTGTATATTTCCAATGAACTTTTTTGCAAGCACACTTGTAACCATATGTGTATAATTAACAAACCTGTGTATGCTTATGCCTGGGCAACTATTTTTTGTAACTCTTGTGTAGATTGTCTCTAAACAATGTGTGATCTTTATTTTGAAAAATACAGAACTTTGGAATCTGAGTTTGTACTTTAACTTCTTTCCCTCAGTATAGTTCCCCAGGACAGCCCTCATTGTGCGTCTTTTTTTTTTTTTTTTTTTTTGCTTGTTTTGTTTTTGTTTTGTGACAAGGGGTGGAAAGAAGAAGTGGATTGGGATAGGGACAGCGTGTCAAACTGGTTTTTGAGCCCAATTTGATCCAAAGAGGTTTAACCTGCTTGGTGCTTTCAAAATCAAGACATTCTATATTAATCAGATTTCCAACTTCTATTGGAAAATAAGGCCCTGGCTGGTATGCTCAGTGTATTGAGTGCTGGCTTGTGGACTGAAAGGTGGCTGGTTCAATTCCTAGTCAGGGCACGTGCCTGGGTTGCAGGCCACATCCCCAGTTGAGGGTGTGCAAGAGGCAACCTAATCTATGTGTCTCCCGTACTTTCATGGTTCTCTCCCTCTCTCCCTTGCCCCTCCCCTCTCTAAAAAAATAAATAAAAATGAAAAATGAGAATACTTTTCTCCTGGGGCCAGGAGTCTGCATACCAGTGGCGGAAGCATCGTGGAAAAGCCTGCGCCCTGGGTTTTGCCCTCTTCTGGTGACCGTCCCTGCCTCATCTGGCCTTGGCAGCATTTGTGAGTTGGGGGTCTAGATTAGAATGCAGTCAGTTACAGATGTCACCTAGCTAAGTTAAGAGTTGGGGCACCAATTGACAGAGGCAGGGCTGCAGGCAAGACATCTGGATGGCCGCCCCATCTTCCAGGCCTCGCCTCCTGAGCCTCTTTCCTCTCTGTGGGCTTCTCCTGTCCTCACCCTGCCCACTGTGCCCTTGTGCTCAGGCTGGCCCAGCACCCTGGCTTGCTCAGCCCAGCTGGGGACCTGTTCCAGCTTCTAGTGCAGGAGGCTCTAGGTCACTGAGGTGACTCACCTATGCCTTATGGATGCCCATCTTCCCTTCTTAACTGCCTTTTGTCCAGCTGCTTTGACCAAAACTGCCACTGGTGCATTGGTCTGTGTTGGCAGCTACCGAACAGAGAGGCCACCTCACGTTGGGACCTGGAACCTCAGGGTGGTCTCAGAAGAGAACTCTCCCAAGGGAAAGGGACGGTCACTAGCAGACCCTGAGTTCCCAGGAATCGAGAGGGAAAGGAAGCTGAGATACGCAGGTTTCATGTTCAGAACCCAACTTTGCTTCAGTGGCTGTAGTGGGGGCCTTCTGGGGTGGGGGTGGGGTGCCAGAGAGCGTGCGGGACCTTGGGAACCCAGGCTCTGGAGTCCAATGGGATTCAAATGTGGGCCCTACCGCTCACTGGGTGCTTGGGTGTGTCCTCATCATGAACCAGATTCTTTGTTGGGAATGGATTGAAGGTGAAAATGCATACATGTAAAATGGTTCTCGCATCATGAAAGGGCAAGTTATGGCTAGTAGGCTAGTAGTCTCTTGCCTGCAAGAGACCCTCCAGGGTGGATTTCTCACGCTGGTTACATAACAACCCTTTACCTGGTCACATTGTGTTGCAGAGCACGTTGATATGTGTGACTCCTTTGATCCTCAGGAAAACCTGATGGATTAACTCATGTAGACGGTATCAGTTCATCACACAGGTGAGGTATTTGAGACCAAAGACCTACAATGAGTTACTAACCAAGTAAGGATTTCATCTGAAGGGCTCAGATTCCAAGTCCAGGGTTCTTTCCATGTCCTCTTACTCTTGCCACCTTCCATCAGCCCCAGGAATAACTGTCCTCTCTTGAAGTTGCAGATGTGGGAGGCCCTGGAGAGAAGCATTTCAGGGAAGAAAAACCTGTAGCTCCATGTAGTTACACGTTATAGCCACACGAGGGTGCTGCTGCCTAAAGAAAGTCATCTACATAGCTGCCTAAGGGCTCAAGGTGCTGCGGTCTGGCCCGGGTGGCTTTCTGGGAGACCAGAGGTCTGGCATCTGCCCCGAGACTAAGCTTCCCCACTTCTTCCTCCCCAGCTGCTCCTGGGCTTGTCCCTCACTCTGGCATGGGATGGCAGGGTACAGTCAGGATCAGGTTCATAGTCCCTAGCTTTGCTTTTGACGCACTAGGTTACCTCTGGCAATCACTGACTTCAGTTTCCCCCACTTGTCACCTGGAGTGGTAGCCCAGCCCTCTGACCCTCGGGGGTGGTATGAGGTCAGATGGTGCTGAAAAGGACGGTCCCATGCCTCCATTAACATGGCCTGAGTTCCTGGTGCCTCTGTCTGGGGCCACATCCCTAGCTTATGCACCAAGTCTTTTCATGACATAACTGCCTACCTTCAAATCCCAGCTCCCCCGGCCCTGTGTGACTTTTGCCAGTTGCCCTCTTAGTCCTCCCTTTCCTCACCTGGGAAATAGGGATACTAATAGTTCTGCTTCACACAGCACATTCAAAGCACTTTGGCACAAGGCTGGGCACATAATAAGCCCAAACCAGGAGTTATTATTACCTCTCAGTTTTCTCTGTTATGTTGGGATCCTAAGAATTTTCACTAAGGTGACTAACTTACCTGCAAGCAGGGATACTTTAAGCCTGACTATAAATCATTACCGCGTGGTGTCTGCCCTCCAGGGACCCCGCCTCCTGGTGCTCTCACCCGGGTGTACGGGACAGCGCTGCCTGCAAATGATCGGATATTGTGAGAAGGTGGACATGTGACTTCCGAGGCTGGGCCACACAAGACACCGCAGCTCCAAGCGCTCTCTCTAGGTTCACGTTATCACTTTCCAGGACACAAAGCCACAAAGCGGCGAGGTCCGCACAGAAGGAGCGGAGGCCTCCTGCTGTCAGCGAGTGTTACCTTGCCAGGCCCACTAGCCAGCCTGGATGCAGGGTCCCCCCACGTTCCCAGCCTTCAGCGACTGCTGCCCTGCTAATGTCCTCCCCGACCCCGTGCCACCGGAACCACCCCGCTCAGCTGGTCCCAACTCCTGACCCACAGAAGTTGGGTGAAATACTTACTCCTCGTTTATTGTCGTAAGCTGCTGGATTTGGAGGTATTTCATTAATCATGCAATAACAGATAACAGATAACACAGCACAACAGCTCAGCCAGGCCCTGTCCCAGGGCCACCTGCACGTGCTGGGATTACATTTGGCCTCCCACGTCTGATCCATTTACAGAGGAGACTGAGGCCCACGGTGAGGAAAGTGACCTGCTCCGGGCCCCCGGATGGTGAGGGTCGGAGGAGGGACCTGTCCCACAGGAATGCGGCTTATCTCCTGCTCTGGGATGTCAGCTCCCGGGGGCCCTTAGATCGGGCCCACAGGCGGCTCAGTAACTAGAGGATGAGGTTTGGATGTTAGTTTCGTCAAACCTCAAAAATCCAAAAACAATCCCACATGACACATTCAGCACATGGATGACGGTTGTGCTCCCTCAGAGCCCATGGCCTCAGGGACAGGGCATCTCCCCGACCCCTCAGTTCTCACCTGGCCTCCAAGCCACTCTCCTGAACCCCCTCCTCTGCTCGCCTCACCAGCTGGGCTGCTCTAGCCCTAGCAGAAGGTGAGAAAGAAAAAATATTTTTAGAGAGGAATTTTTTTTTCTTCCAGGAAAACAACGCCAAATGTACAATTTATTCCCAGGAGTAGGGGGACGGGGGAGTGTTAATGGGATGGCAGTGCCCTCCTCCCTGTTCTCTCTACCCCCATCTAGCCCGCACCCCACCTTCCTGCACTTCTTCATTCCTGCACACACACCCCCCCGTCCCTTCCCCCCCCCCCCGCACCCCACAACCACATCCTAGCCCTGTGACTTTGAATTGCCCAGAACCTGCAGACCTAGGGAAAGGCTTGAATGAAGGCCTTGGTCATGGGGGTGGTCCTCCCATGAGTTTTTCCAAACAATAGGGCATCTGGTCTAGAAGAAGGCGGTGAGTGAGAGGATGCCCCCCACCCCCGCCCCGCACTGGCAGGAAGGAGTGAAGTGGCCCATGTTCTGCCATATGCTATGTGACCTTGGTCCAGTCTCCTCCCCTTTGGGGGCCTCAGTTTTCTCCCTTGTGAAATGGACAGGTGGAGTGGCTGGAGTGTGCAGAGCAACCCAACCCTCCCTCACCGCCCCCCCACCCCCCCACTTTCCCTTTGAGGCCAGTGAACAGACCCCTCAACATAGTGCTGACATCCAGAGCCTCCAGCAGGAGCTCACAGCCTTGGAGGCCCCTTCGGGGCAGGGCTCAGCCTCCTGCGACCCAGGTTGTGACCCCAGAGCCTGCCTGCTAGATTCTCTCCTTCACCCAACCCCTCAGGGCAGTGTTAACCCACCCTGCCCAGTCCACACTCCCACCCTCTACCTCCCACCCCAGGACTTCGCTGGGCTTGGTTGATGGTATAATACAGCTGGGCTGCGGGTTTTCATTGAGAGGCAAATTATAGTAAAATAATTGAGACTTAGGCTTCAGGGTCTTTCAGCTGCCGAGTCCCCTGCCCCGATCCAAGGCCTTGTTCCCAGTTTTGTATCTGTGATGCCATCAAATCGTATAACTTCAGAGCTCCACAGAGCTGGGACCCACTCCTGTTTTCATCCACACGCAGCCTGAGGTGCCAGGTCCCTCCTGTCACCTCCTCCCCGGGCCAGGCCTGAGCCTGGCAGCTCTGCAGCCTCTCCTCTCCTTCCTGCAAGGCTGGCCCAGCCTAGCTCTATGCCCAGGGGTCACAAAACCTGATTTCCTCCCCCTGCTCTCACCCTCCCCTGCCCCCAGGGGCTTCTTTGCAGGTTTGCAGGTCATGAACCTAGGACAGGTGTGGGTTCCAATTCTGACCCCACGCCCGGCAGCCCTGTGCCCAGGGAATGTCCCCTGATCTCATTTTGAAAGGACTTGCTAGCTCAACGGGGCTCAGGACAAGCTTGAGGCCCCGGGAGAACCTCACAGTGTCAGGATGGGCGGGGGTCTTCCCACAGATGGAGGCCCCCACGGATGGTGGCCAAGCCCTGGTCCTCCGCAGGACCTGGGGATGTGCCCAGCAGCTCATCAGATCACCCAGGGGCAGTCCAAGTGTCCCCAAGTTCCCTCTGTAGGCTCTAAGTCAGGGGCCTTCTTACCAGCTTCCTGTTTCAGTTCCCCAGGTTTGGGGTCACTGACCCCGGGATAGCCTTCCCTCAGAATTTCTCCGAAGCTCACCTGGCTCTGGGCCGAATGTTGGGCAAGATAGGAAGTTGTGAAGGAGAAGGAGGGTGGGAGGGAGCAGGGTGTGACCATGGGGGTGGCCCTGGGAGACAGGGACTTATTTCCAAGGCTTGTGATGGCCTTGAGCTGGAGGGCCAGTTAGGATCACAAAGTCCCCCTGTGCCCACAGGGGATAGTACAGCAAGGCTATGTAACCTGGGGCATGTCACCCAGCTTCTCAGAGCTCCAGTGTCCCCAACTGGAAGTAAAGAGCGGATGCATGCACTGCATTTATGGTGTGCAGGGCTCCGCTGGAGGGGTACCCAACTGTCAGCTCAGTGGGTCCCCAGGACAACAGCCCTGGGAGGCAAGTGTGCTTGTTGTTTCACAGGGCCATGGGGAGGATGAAGGAGGGTGGTTCTGGCAAGTGCCAGAGCAGGGCTGGCGGAGGGGAAGCCCGCAGTACACCCTGGCTCTCATCATTGCATGGCAGCAAAGAGCCAGCCTGTTTAGCCAAACCTCTGGGGGCAGGCAGGCAGGTAACAATGACTGAGCACCTACTGTGTGCCCGGCCTGGAGGTGCAAGTCTGTGTAGAAGTCTCAGGCGTGACGCTCAGGGATGCTGGCTTCCTTCGCCACCTTGTTAGAGCCAGGAGGTCCGGCCAGGGGCAGAGGAAGGTCTGCCGGAGGGTGGAAGGTGAGGCATGGCTGCCAGGAGTGCCTGTCGCCAATTATGGGGGTTCTAGGCTCACCTGGGAATGTCTGTGTCCCTGTGACAGTGTGAATCCCCTCGCTGACTAATCAATCTATTCATCAAACACTAAGACCCTGGACCGGGTCTGAGAGTGGAACTGTTGTGTCTGGGTCAGGGTCTCTGCTCTCACTCACCGATTGTGTGACCTTGGGCATGCCCCCTAAACATCTCTGTGCCTTGGTTTATCACTTTGAAACTGGAGATAATGTTAGTGTGCATTTCTTAGAGAGTCAGCTTTGCTTGAGCCCTGCCATTCCTGCATCCTGGGGACCCTGAGTGCTCCCCCGTCCAGGGAGACAGACTGCAGACACTAAAACAGTGGGGTGGGGTCCTTGCCAGTGTGGCTCATTTGGTTGGAGCATCATCTTATGTATCAGAAACTTGGGGGTTTGATTCCCAGTTCCCAGTTGGGCATGTTTGGGAAGTGACCTGAGTCACTTCCTCTCTTCTTCTCTAAACATTAAAAAGATAAGAATAAGCATATTTGTTTAAATTAAAAAATAAGCCCTGGCTGGTGGCACAGTGGATAAGGCACCGACCTGCGAACCCAAAGGTCGCTGGTTCAATTCCCAGCCAAGGCACAATAACAGGTTGCAAGCCAGGTCTCCAGCCAGGTCCATAGCTGGAGGCAGGTGAAAGGCAACCATACATGGATATCTCTCTGCCTCTCTTCCTTACCCTCTCTCTAAAAATAATAAAATAAAAATTAAAAATAAATAAATAAATAAATAAAATAAAATAAAATAAAAACACCAGGTAAGGAGTGCACAAATGGGCCTGTGCAGAGTGCTGGGCAGGGGTGGGACCAGTCCTGCCCAAGGGAGTAAGGAAGGCTCCCCAAGGATGTCAAGGGGGCCAGGGGCCGCTGTGCTGGGGGAGGGTGGGCCTGCGTGCATGAGGGCTGACAGCAGGTGAAGGGGGCCTGAGATGCTGGCATGTGGCTCAGGGGCACAGGTACCCGGGGGCAGGGTGACGTCCAAATGCACTGTGTACAGGAGCTCAGGTGAACATGTGCACCTGTGAGCCCCCAGGAAAGCAAGGGGGTGAGGGGCAGAGTGAGAAGCAGGGGCCCAGAGCCCGCTGGCTCCTGGCTGTGACCGGTATCTTTGAGGGGCAGCAGGTGGCGCTCCTGGCCTGCCCAGCCCAAAGACTCAGCACCTTCCCCCCACCCCCACCACTCCTCAGGATGTCAGGGAAGAGTGGCTGCTGCCCCCCAGAAGTCTCCAGACTGGCAGGAACCCCTAAAGACGGACAATGCTCATTACTCATTTGTGCGTGGAGACTGTCCTAGTGGCCTCCCTGAGAGCTAGTTCCCTGAGCCTTGCTCAGTACCACCTGACCACTTGAGACGGAGCTCCCTGGCTTTGCCAGGCCACGGCCACCTGTGGCCAGCTCCAACTGTGCCAAGTCCTTCCTACAGCCAGCGGGCATTTGGCCCTAATTCCGCCCTTTGGGGCCTCCTCACAGCTAGTCTGTTCCCTGGGCCCGTGGCAGCCCCCCTGGGGGGCGACTATCTCTACACCCAGGCCCCTTACTTTATGAGCATTATTCTAGACCTGTATTGAACCCCCAGGACCATGGCAGAGAAGAGCTCATTGAATCCTCACCACCCGGCATGTGGCACTGAGCTGGCACACACAGGCACTCAGTTGATATTTGGAGAGTGAGTGAATAGACCCTGTGTGCTCATTAGTCTCGTATTACAGTTGGGAAACCCAGGCTCAGAGAGGTAAAGTTACTCATCCACTGCCACACAGCTCATCACTGGCAGAACTTGGGTTTGAACCCAGGTAGTTGCCTAACTCCCAGTCAGAGTCCTTCAGCTCCAAGCTCTACTGCCTCCGCTAGAATCAGCTCCCCACATACTAGGCCCCGTCAGCCCACCCATTTCCCCAAGGTGTCCATGGGTCAGAATTTCTAAAGGAATTTAGGAATGGGATTTCTAGAGGTTGGGACCTCAGAATTCCTAGGGAATTAAAAATCTCAGAGTTGGAATGTTTCGCTCCGTTCCTCTCCAGGATCTCTGCCAAAGTGTAGTTGGCCTGGACTTAACATGGCCATTAGGAACGTGGCTTTCACTCCCTCTCAGGGAGCACCTTGGACTTTAGCTTCCACCTTATGTTGAGCTGATGTTTGTCCTCTGGACCTCCTTTCAAGGGCCCCATAAGGTGAGTCCAGTTCCCTTGACACCTGCAGGTCATGGCTGGTGCCTCAAGAGTTTGCTCCTCTGAGCCCACCCTAGCATACTCCCCTCTCAGCTCCACTCGTCCTGCTTTCAGGTCCTTTTTCCTCAGGGGAATTGTTCCAGATTCAGCTCAATTTAGTTCCTATTTCCTGGTGGCGGGCCCTTCCCTGGGTGTTGGGACACAGGGACTGAGAGCAGAGACGTTCAGCCTGCTGTTTTTGGCAAAGAATGTCTCCCTCTGGGTCTCAGTTTCCCATTACAGAGGCAGTGACCTCACCTACTTCACGGGGTTGCTGAGAATGAAATGAGATAACCCACATAAAGCACTCAGGACCACGTCTGGCACATAGTTAGAGCTTAATAAACATTCACCCCTTGTCCTCCCAAAACACCTGGGTGGGGTGAGCTCAGGTGAATGGGAAGTGTGCACGGGCTCAACAAATTTGTGTCTGAGCACCCGCGATGTGCCCATCTCTGTGCTGGTATTGGGAACACAGCAGCAAACAAGACGACCCCTGACCCCTGCCCTCCTGGAGTTCATGTGCTAGTGGTGGGAAACTCAAATAGAAAAGAAAGTGCATAGCACATCAGAAGGGAATAAGGGCCTAGAGACAACTTAGCCAGGGTGAAAAGACGGCTACTTAGGGACATACTGCTTACGTCAGCTGCCCTGGGTATGTGTGTGTGGGTGTCTCCATTCTATCTGAGGAACCTGAGTCTTAGAGAGTTGGGGCTCCTTGATGAGGTCACACAGTTGGTGGGGACACAGTACCACTCAGGGTCTGCCAGCGTTTCCTCTGCAGACCCAGTGACAGGGCCCAGAAGTCAACACCCGGCAGGTGCAGAGCGGGAGACTGAGGCCCGGAGAGGGTTGCAACTAATCTGAGGACATCCAGCCCATCTGTGCCCTGGAGACACCAATGTCCAGTGGGCTTGGATGACGTGGGTTTGAAGTGGGTGATGGATCCTGGAAGAGCCATGCGAACAGAGCGCTTGCTGGGAGGCTACTAATTAGTGACCACACAAATGCCACCCCTCCACTCAGCCCCTCAGAGGAGCCAGGCCAGCCCCCGCACCCCGCATTCCCACACGGGATCCTTCCCTTCCCTCACGACAGCCCCAGGAGGCGCTTTCCCCTCCTGGGGATCCTCATTCTCCAGATCGAGGCTCAGCGAGACAGGGTCCGGGTCCCAGGTCTCACAGCAGCCGGCTGGGCGCCGCCGTCCCACTGACCCCACTGCGGCGGGACGGCCTGTGCCAGGGCGCGCGGCGGGGCGCGGGGCGTGCGGGCGCCGGGCGGGGAGCTGGGGCGCTGGAGGCGGAGGCCGGGGGGCGCAGAGAGGACAGGGGGCGCGAGGGGCGGGGATCACCGGGCGGGGGGCGCGCTCAGCCCCGCCCCGCCCCTCCTCCCGCCCCGCCCGCGCTGGGGGCGGCCGGGCGGCGGCGCACGCTTCCTGCGGGAGCGGCGGCTGTGGGCGCGGAGCCGCGAGGCGGAGCCGGGCCGCCGAGCCGGGAGCCCCGAGCGAGCCGCGCGTCGGTCCAGCCGCCGGGCCGCGCCGCCGCCGAGCAGCCGCCCTGCGCGCCGCGCCTCGGGAACAAAGGCGCCCGCCGCCCGCCGCCGCCGCCGCCGCCGCCATGAAGCCGGGGCCACCACGCCGCGCCGGGGCCGCCCACGGGGCAGGCGCTGGGACCCGCGTTGCGGCCCGGCCCGGGGCCCGCGGGCTGCTGCTGCCGCCGCTGCTGCTGCTGCTACTGGCCGGGCGCGCCGCGGGGGTGAGTGACGCGCGCCAAGACCCCCTCGCCATCCACCCCAGTCCCCTCCCCCACTGCGTCCCTTGCCCCTCCCGTGGGCGCCCCCCGGGGTGGCATCGGTGGGGGAAGGCCAGCCCCTTCGCCGGTCGCCTTCTGGGGGCTTGCTCCCCTTCCTTTTGGCACACCTCCCCGGAGGGAGGTCGGGCGGGAACCGGCGCTGCGCCCCCTCCCCAGCGGCCCTGGGAATCCGCCTTCCCGCGGGCGGAGCGGGATCCCCTGCTCTGGGTGAGGGGCGCACGGGCCGGGGGCGCCTGACGGCGGGCTGGGGGTCGCAGGGCACGGGGCTAGGGCTGGGTGTGTCTTGGGTCTGGAGTAAACGTGGATTTTGCTCGTGGGTGTGCCCAGACCGTGGCCACTTTTAGGGCATCGGGTCTGTTCCCCCTACTGGGGGAGGGTGTGCATTTGGTTCCTCCCAGGGTCGCGTTGATGAGGCATTGGGGGCCCAGGGAAGGGGTGGGGTAGAGGGTGACTTGTGTGAAGGTGACCTGAAGGGGGTGAGTGAGGGTGACCGTGTGTCTGTGTCCACTTCAGTGAAGGGTTCTGGGACCTGTGGTGTGTGCATGGGTGAAAGGGATGGGTGAGTGCCACCGTGTCCCATCTGTATGTTTGGTCGTGTGAGGGTGACCCATTGTGCTTGGTACCAGTGACTGGGCTGGGTGACTGCTAGCCGTGGCTGTGTGTGCCTGCAGGGGAGCGTGAGAGACCTCTGTGGTGGGCATGTGCTTGGACCCACGGGAGCGTGCACTTAAGTGCATATATGTGTATTGCAGGTGCATGGGTGACTCTGGGCATGGGGCATGTACCCCTGAGGGGGGCCAGGTGTGTGCAGGTCGAGGTGGGTGCATATGTATGAGGTCAGTCCTGAGTGTCCCTTTGAGTGACCGCAGCAGAAGCAGCAGCAGCAGCAACAGCTGTGGGTTGAGCTCCATCCCAGGTCCAACTAGGGGGGTAGAAGGAAGAGGAGGGTACAGGGAGGAAGGGGCCCCTCTCCTCTTTGAAGGACTTAGGCTCCAAGTGAATTCTCCAGTGGGCACATGTCTGAAGCCTGGACTGGGAATGAGCTAAGGGTTTCTAGGCCCAATCTTTTTGGTTCCTTCCCTGAGCTATGCCTGCCCCCTGTTCTTAGGCTGAAGTGAACCCAGGCCACTCAGGCATCCCCTACTCCCCAACACCCACTCTGCCCCTGCAAGTCTTGAGCCTCAGTCAGCCAGCCTATAAAATGGGAGGACAGGCAGTGATGCAGAGGCAACTCACCAGCCTTCCCCGCCTGGGGCTGCAAATAGGGGAGGGGAGTGTTGAATGCTGGGAGAAGAACCTGCATGGTGGCTGGATGTTTCAGCTCATTTCTCCCCAGTGTAGGGTGAGGAGAAGAGGTCCCTGGGAGGGACAGAGACCCAGCCCATCCTAGTACCTGGGTCACTTTCTTAGCTGCTCTTCTGGAAGACCATCTTTGAAGTCAAAGTCTTAGAAATCACACAGGCGTGGGTTCAAATTCTGCTACTGCCGCTGGCTCATGGTGTGAGCAGATCATCTTTTCTCTCAGAGCCTCTATTGTGCTCCTTTGTGAAATGGGGCTGTAATACCCTTCTCCAAGACGAAATGAGAGGATGTGCAGGCTCCTTCTCAGAAGGAGCTCAGTAGGTGAGTACAGATGAGTGAAAAGGAGCTCAGGACAAAATGCGTTAGACTTGGAGGCCCAGCAGGAATCTCAAGCTGCATTGACCAGGGCAAGTCACATCCCTTGCTGAACAACTTCCTTATTCATAAACCAGCGCTAATAAGTCATTCCCTTGGAGGTGGTAGAAGGAACTGACTTGAGAACGCACTGAGTGATAGATCCTGGTGCACAGTAGGGCCTCAGTGAGGCAGGGCACCCCTGGATCTGAGGGCAAGGTGGAGGGTGTGATTCAGGCCCAATGCTGGGTAGCAGATAAAGCAAAACCTTGGGACTCTGGCCTGGAGGCTGATAGGGCTGGGCCTGACTTGAAGGAGAGGAGGGGTGAGGCTCCAGAGAGGGGAGGGGGGAGTCTCTTTCCAAGCCTTACAACTTCTTGAGGTTGGGCTGTAGTGGTGGGGCATCACCTTATTTGGCCTGGGAGGCAAACGGTTAATGGGTGGTGCCCAGCTGCCAGGGGTGCCTGCAGGACTGGGGACTGAGTTAGGACAGAAAGCCCCCACAGGGATGGCTCCAGGAGTGGCCTCCATGATGGGGTCCTCTAAGGCTATCACTGGGTTGGGAAGTGGCTGTCTCAGGGTGGGGAGGGACAAGACGGCCCCTCTGTCTGCCCATGGGCTTGAAAGAGAGTGTGTGTGTCTGTGTGTATGGGGGAGCTTCCGGAATGACCTCAGTATGATAACAGGTCTCATTCATGCTGCAGATGCTGTGAGAGAGAGAGAGAGAGAGAGAGAGAGAGAGAGAGTCTCTTGATAAGTGCTTTGGGGAGTCTTCTCTTTTGAGAGACCAGGTGACTATAATGCTGAGGAACATCTGCCTTCAGGGCCACCACAACCACTATACTTAAGTCACCACCCAGAAAGGCTTGGAGTGTGGGGATCCCAGAAATTTGAGCTTTGAAGCATGTTCTTGCATAATAGAAGCTCGGGGCTGGACAGGATTCTAGGTGCTCCTTAATCTTGTTTGAATACTCCCAGTGATGGGAGTTCACTACTTTGTGGCTGTGTGACCTTGTGGAAGTTACTTAACCTCTCTGTGCCTTTGTTTCCACCTCTGTAAAATGGGGGCTAGTACAAGAATGAAAGGGGTTAATATGTAAAACTCTTAGCACAATGCCTGGCACATTAGCAAGCACTCAACAAATGTTGATTCCGTGTTTTTTTTACAAGGTTGCCATTTTATGGTTGGGATTATGGTAGGGGTGGGGCAGGATAGGGTAAGAGACCATGGGGAGAGGATATCAATCAGGGAATATTTTTAAATTTAATTTTTTAAAAAGATTTTATTATTTTCAGAGAGAGGGGAAGGGAGGGAAGCAGAGAGGGAGAGAAACATCATTGTAAGGTTACTTTTCATCTGCCTCCAGCTACGGACCTGGTTATGTGCCCTGGCTGGGAATTGAACCAGCGACCTCTGGATTTGCAGGCCGGCACCTTTCCACTGAGCTACCAGCCAGGGCCTCAATCAGGGAATTCTTCTGAAGCCACCCCCATTGTTTCTGCTCCTTCCCCACCGCACCATTTCAATCACTCAGAGGCTCCCTATTCTGTTCCCCTACAGCTACTCCAGTTGACTCCGAATGTTACCAGGGCAGGATTGTGCTCCCTGTAGAAACGAAAAGTTGGGGAGCCTTGGGCTGTTCTAGGCAGGACCTTACACAGGGACACCACAGGGATCTGCCACCTGTTAGCTGCCAAGGTGGCAGCGGCTCTGGAGACAGACACCTGCGATGTGATTTTGGGTAAGGGATGACTCTGTTTCAATGTCCTCATCTGTGAAATGGGGACAGTAACAGCACCAGCTTCTCGGAGATGTTGCGGTGAGAAAGCGAGCTCCTTGCCTAGGCCCAGCATGAGCCCTCAGATGGGGACTTTCCCCGAGGGAGGCTGGGGAGGTCAGGGAGGGCGGCTGGAGGAGGAGGCTTGAGCTAAGCTATGCAACTGGTCTCCATGGGACACAGCCTGCTGTGCCCTGACCCCTAGCTTTTTCTCTTATCTGTCAACTGAGGACAAATACTTGACTTACCAGACCATATTGGGGGTTAGAGCATCCTCATGGAGTAATTAGAACCTGGTGCCTTCTGCTCCTGGCCTCCGGCTGTGAATCCAGTGTTTCTCTTCCCTTGTGTTGGGGTTTGGGGCGGGGTTGAGATCTGCTGGAGAAAAAGAAAACTAACGACTCCTTCCACCTCATGGATTGGGGTGCAGGACCCTAGGGGGCCCCCCACCAGCACCACTGGGACAGGGCAGCTCCACGCTTGGGCTCTGGAAAATGCTAGAGCCGTGAAGGGGTGGGTTCAGGGCCATCCTGACGGGGAGAAGGACAAGACATGGCTCCCCCCAGAAGTCGGGTCCTGCCCAGGCCCCCCTCCTCTGCCTCCCCCTGGAACTGCTGCGGGGATAGGGACGGGTCACTCCAGAAGGGGCCGAAGCAGGATTCCCAAAGGCTGGAGCCAACTGAGGCAGATGGGGGTGGGAGATGGTCCAGTGTCCCATCTCCTCAGACTGGCAGGGGCTGAGGGCTTGATTTGGGAGGTGGCCTTTGCACCTTAATAATAGAACCAACGTTTTATTTAATCTTTATGCTAACCTTGGTAGGTAGGAATGATTAAAACCCTCATTTACAAAGAAGAAAACTGAGACAGAGAGAGGTTAAGTGACCCCCTCAAGGTCCCACATGGCTGGATGGAGCCAGGGCCTGGCAGGCCAGGAAAGCTGGGCTGGAGTCCTGAGTTCATCCCCTCTTGCCGTGAGCAATTTATTTCACCTCTCGGGGGCTTTTCCATCTCCCGAATTATGCCCATGTCACTGCTGTTTCATGAGTGCCTGCTCTTTGCCAGGCTCAGGGGCCAGGTGTGTCCCATGTCTTTTCTCATGTAATTCTCACCCTGGCCTCAGAGGTGGGTAATGCTGGGCGGGGAAGGGATGTGCCTCTCCACCACCTCACAGGGCTCTGCCCTCTGTGAAATCAGCTACTGTGGATGTCTGTGGGGGTGGACCCAAGAGAGCTTTCTTGGTAAACTGTGCAGTGAGGTCACCAAGATTGGAGAGGGGGCAGGGCTCACGCCTGGGCCACAGGAGCATGGCACAGGCGAGGGGGAATGTTGAGAACCTCAGGCTTTGAGGGCTCTAAAAATGCCACCATTCTCCCTGGACACTCCCTGGGTGCCCCCAGTGGTGGCCCACCCTGGGTCAGTGGCCAGGCCTGCCTTTAATCCCATCTGGCCCTTAGAAGGTTGTCATGTGGAGCTCAGATTTACATCCCTGCTGCCCCATTCTTGAGTCCGGGTCCCGTTGCTCCTATGGTTTTCTCTGACCTGAGTGACAGGCTTAGAGAGGAGGAGTGACTTGGAAGTCACATAGCAGCCAGGAGAAGTGTGAGGATGCTTTTCTGATAGACCGTGAGTGCCCCAGGCAGCCAGAGGCTTCCGTGTTCTTTGCTGAGGCTCCATGGCCAACTTGGCCCAGAATTGAATGGTTTGAGTGAATGAATGAATGAGTGGGTGAATGAATGAATGCAGGAAGGAAGGAAGCCTGGAATGGGAACTGTGGAGCCCAGCTGAGGTTTCGTGTTCTTTTCCAAGGGGGTGGGTTGGGCAGACAGAGTGAAGCTGGCAGTATTGTGCTGGGTCCAAGGCGTGTACCTATGGGCTGGGAGGGGCCAAGCCTGTGGTCTGAGTGCCGAGACTTGGCCACCACATCTGGGTGGGACAGAGGCGCTGTGGCTCTGGGCTCCAACCCAGCTCCTTGGAGCCCTGTGATTTTGTGTCTGGGGGGACAGGGTGGCTGGAGCCAGAAACTGTCCCAAGGCCCAGCCCCTTGCTCCCAGCCACCTCGACCCCCATCCCAGTGAGGAGTAGAATCTGGGCTGGTTCTTGACCAGCTGGCTTGGTTTGCTGTCCCCTGTAATGGGCCACCATATCCTGGGAACATCAGGCCAGTGCCCGGTAAATATTTGTTGACTGACACCCCACCCCCTCTTGCCTTGGCTTCTAGCCTTCCAAGATTCCAGAAGGCAGCGTAGCCTTCACTTCCGGCCCGGCCAGCTCCTTCCAGAGCAGGCCCGGCCAGAGGGGCGGCCGCTCCCCTCCCCCACCGACCAGGCCTATTCTCAGCGCCAAACAGGAAGCCATGATTACAGGGGGAGTCTGAGCAGCAATGGCTGACGGCCCAGCTGGGGATGGGGGTGGGGGCAGCCCGGACAAATGCTCTGGGCCCTTTTCTACTTGGTTGCTGAGGGTGGAGGGCGCAGCTGGCCTTTTATGCCAGGTGGAGAGGGTTCTACAGCATCCATGCCCCGGCTGGGCCTTGGTGCTGTCTGATTTGGGTTCTCCACCACTGATGCAGTGGAAGGAGCAGGGGCCCTAGAGCCAGCTAGACCAGGGTGGAGATCCTGGTGCCGCCCATTTCTTGCTGTGTGATCTTGCCAACCTCACTTAACCTCTCTGAGCCTCAGTCTCCTCTTCTTGAAAAACGAGCTAAGAATACCTCCGCCTCAGAGTTGTTTGGGAATGAGCAACATGAAATGACCAAGTATGTAATAAGGAGGTGGCTGCTCCTGTAAGTGCTGTTTTCTTCCATTTACCTGCTTCAGTTTTACTGGTTTCCTGGCCCTTTCTTGGCCTCACCTGAGGACTTGCTTTTCAGGGTGGGGATAAAGTTTTCCCTTGGGGAGTGTGGGAACCAAGTTGGACTGATCACCATGACCCAAAGTGGAACCCTGGGGTTGGGAGCCGCCCTCCAAGGGAGAACTTGGGCCAGGACTTCAGTTGGAGCAGGCAAGGGCCGGGCTAGGTTAGAGGAAGCGCTTTTCAGGATCTCGCAGTACTGAGTTTGAGGGGAATTTGGTTCCCAGGAGCTGTTGGCAGCCTGCAGTCCAGGCTGGAGCCAGAGGGCTGGACTCGATGACTCTTTTGGTTCTTCCAGCCCTTGAGTCCCAGAGAGACCCTGCTGTTTGCAGCATCAGCCGGGGACTTGGTGATACCAGGTTCTTTTCCTACCAGCGGGAACATCTTGGCTGCATCCTGCTCATCATGCCTGCCCTGGCTCTGAGCAGGTGCCTGTCGATGCTTGCATGGGTGCGCAGACGGGCGAGCTGGGCAGCTCTGCAGCCCGAAGCCAAGGCCATCTGAGTCTGGTCCAAGGATTGAGCCTGACCCTCTAACCTTAGGTGGCTTCATTGAGCCTTCCGGCCACTGCGAAGCCGGTGGCGTTCCCCTCATTTAGAAGATGTTCTGCCACCTGCCAGAGCTCACATGGCCAGGTACCAGTGGAGCAGAATTCAGTTGTCCCTTCTCCTTGTCTGGACATCTCTGTCCTACTCCTGACCTTGTTATCCGGCCCTTCAGGGCCTGCGTTTCCTGAGATGGGTGGGGGTGAGGCAAGGGTGATAATGCTGATGATCACCTTCGTTGTGCTCCTGGGATGGGCCGTGGGCTTGCTTCACCTGGGGGCAGCCTCAGCCCAAGGCCTCCTAGAGCTCTCCTACCCCCTGCGCTGTCAGCCAGGCCTCCACCCCCTTCCCAGCCCTGCTCGCCAGCCCAGACTTTAATAAGGGTAATTTAGAATCAATCACCAGCGGGATGTGGAAAATCTAATTGCAGCAAACTGATTGCCAATTCGACTGTGGGCACCAGGGTGGCTCATTAGGCCAGTCCCCCTCCCTGGGCTACAGTTTGAGGGGGGCTGTATGGGAGCTAACCAGGCAAGGCTCTTGGAGAGTTGGGGAGCAGGGCAAGGATAATCTTGCTTCTCGGGGTATCTGGCAGAACCCATAAATTGCTATCCGCTCCACAGCCCACGGCTGGGGTGTGGGTACCTGTATTTGTCTCTACCCTTCGCTTACCCACCACATTTACAGCCACCTCCTCAGGGCCAGGCTGTTGTTGACAGTGGGGCGGGGATGTCTGCAGCTGAATTCTACCTGGCTTCTACCCTCAAGAGGCCCTCTGTGGTGGGTAAATAGGCACAGATGGTGACAACGATGACATGAGTACATGCTGCACACCAGGCACAGTTCTAAGTGCCTAACCTGCTTCATCTTCGTTCTCACCATGACCCCATGAGGTAGGTATCGTCACCCCATTTTACAGATGGGGACCCAGGGGCCAGAGAGGTTTAAGCAATGTGACCAAGGTGAGGCGCAGGCAGCTACAGCTGCCACTTCCCTAGATGCTGCGTTGTTTGGGGGCACCAGGCGCCCGAGGGGGCACCAGGCGCCCGAGGGGGCACGTGGCTGTACATGCATGTATGGGGGGGGGGTCTTTTGATGGACTAATTCGCTCATTCTGCAAACACTTACTGAGCCCCTGCTGTCTGCCGGGCCCCGTGCTGGGGGCTGTGGGTGTGCCGAGTACCGTGTGTGTCCTGGTGTCGGCTCAGAGCGGGGGTGTGTTGCGGTGCTGGTGTTGCACCTGTGTGAGGTTTCGGGGGGAGGCGTGGGAGAGCAGCAGCAGGGGAAGCCCTGTCTCCCCCTCTGAGACAGGTTGGAATCCCAGCTCGGCTAAGGAGCGGAGTGAACTTGGCAGGCGGCTCCTTGCCGCAGCCTTAGTCTCCTCCATCCAGTGGTCGGTGAGTGGAGCCTCACTTGCGAGGCGTTGGCGAGGGGTGGTGTTGAGGCAGGGGCCGCTGGTTAATTCGCTGGCAGCTAGTTAAAAGGAAGCCTCTGCTGGAAAACATGCTTTTGTTTTATTTATTTTCATTACTATACCTTCCCTAAGATTTTACATCTCAGGTGAATCTGCTCCTGGCTTGTCCTGTGGCAGGGACAGCT
Organism: Noctilio leporinus; assembly: GCA_004026585.1. Lineage (NCBI taxonomy): Eukaryota > Metazoa > Chordata > Mammalia > Chiroptera > Noctilionidae > Noctilio > Noctilio leporinus. The sequence continues at coordinate 2,470 of PVIW01001087.1, read as the reverse complement.
TCCCCACCCCCCTGCTCTGAGCCTCTACTTCTGCATCTTTAAAGTGGGGAGATTGAACTGGTAACTCAGAGGCCCTTCCAGCCTCCCCATTTGAGGAACTTTCAGAAAGACCTGACGCCAGAGAGGACCGGAGGTGACCCGATTGGGAATTTGAGCAGGCCTGCTGGCTGGGGCAGGAGGTGGGAGGCATGCTTCCTTCACGTGGCCCAGCTGTGGTTCCTCTTAGGCCAGGGTGGGGGTGTCCCCTCCTTGCCCATCATGCTGAGCACCACCTCTCTTCTCTGCCTCGGGGACATGATCAGTTAAATTCAGGCCAACGAGGGGCTGGCTGGTCTGTGAGTCTGGCTTCCCAAATGAATGGATGAAGGAGCACTGGAGACAGGAATCTGGTACCTGCATCCCTACTCTGCCGCTGACCTGCCAGTCACTTTTGCCACTGTTCCCTGATGCTCCCTCTCTGTCTGGCCTGTGCTGAGCCTTAGGAACCCTGAGGGGTCTTGACCTGGTTCCTGACCTTAGGAAGTTCCCAGTTAGGTGAGGGAGCCAGCACATGAGAGGAGCTGAGGATGAGTCAGGGGAATGAGGGGTTGGTTTTAGCTCTGGGAAATCAGGGAGGGCTCCATGCAGGAGGTGTCCCTTGTACAAGGCCTTAAAGGATAACAACACATGGATAGATAAAGGGACCAGGGTAGACAAAGGTGCAGAGGTGGGAAAGGTCATGATATATTCGGGAACTAAAGTATGGTTAAAAGTAGCAATTTCTAACTGGGAGGGGATTATAGGTGGAGGTAGGAACATACCTCTCTTTTGGGTAAAGGAGCCATTGCTACAGGGGACCACAAGTTTGAGTGAGAGTACGTTGTTTTTACATTGAGGCATTCGTGGGGCACCTGGCACGGTGCCATGGGGTAATCTGGGGCTGAATGGTTGAACCCCACCGGGCCTCGGCATGAAAGACTCCAGTGGCTCACAAGATGGGCTTTGAGTCCAGACCAAAGCTTTGTGTTCCATCCTGCAGGTAGAGGATGTTGGTGTGTAAAATGGGTGCAGGTCCCCTGCTCTTAGGGGACGCCTACGAGAGCATGGGCACAACATTGTGGATGTTGAACCATGCCTGTTGAGTGCCTGCCACGTGCAGGATACTTTGCCAAGTGACGTATATAAAACTCAATCCTTGCAGCAACCTTAGGCAGAAGACGCCATTATTACCTTGATTTTACCAAAAAAGGACGTTGAAGCCCAAAGAGGTTAAGCAACTTGTCCAAGGTCACAGAGCTAGTAAATGGCACGCTCACTGGGAGTGGAACCCACGCGATTTGCCTTAGAGTCCGGTCTGGTGAGCAAACACTGCTGCATGCTGCTTCACGTGTTGTAAACGGTAAAGTGCGGTGCCCTGAGAGTATGAATTGAGAGCCAGTCAGGTCTCGCTAGGTACCTGAACCTGTGTGGCTGCTGTGGAAGAGACCCTGATCCAGGGCTGGGGGCACTTCTGGCTTCTACCTGGTCTGGTCTCTGTTGCATGTTCTCTGTCCGGGTTGGGCCATGGGCTGAGGACAGCCCAGGTTGGGGGAAGAGCAGAGGACTGAAGATAATTTCATCTGGAAGGACCCTTGGAAGCATTTTTGTCCCAATTTGTTCATTGTCCTAAAGGGAAAACTGAGGCCAAAGGTGTGATCTCTAGTCATAGTGAGGATCTTCTAAGACCTGATAGCTCAGCCTTCTTATTTTACATATGGGGAAATTGAGGCTCAGAGAGGTATAATGGCTTGCCCAAAGTAAAACAGCAAGTTGGCAGCTAATCTGGGACTGAGAACTTTCTCTCCCGACTCCTGGGTGGGGCACCATCCATTGTATCAAATTTCTTCTCTTTACCTGTTTCTGTTCTGCCCAGACTGCAGGCCTAGCTGTACTCATGACCAAGACTACGCAAAATTAATTTTCACCATTTATTGTACTTCTCCAGCCTCATCCCATTGCCCTGGACGACCTCACTGCTTTCACCTAAGACTTTTGGACACACGGTACAATGTCATCTCACTTGCCTTCATGTCTGACCATGTGCTGTTCACGCTCCATGGATTGTTTCCTTCTGCTGTGGACTCCTACTTATCCTCCAAAACCCAGTACAGATGTCCCCTCCTCTGGGGATCCTTTACCCGCCTCTCCTCATGCACAGTGAGCCCTTCTCCGGCCCTTTCTCTCCTGCCTCCCTCTTCTAGGTTCCAAGGCAGGGCTTGCCTTCCCATTTTTAGGATTCCATGCTAAGCCTGAACCCTGGTACATGGCTTCATTAGTATCTGGTTCCCCACAGGGTTACATGCTTATCTCCTTGGAGCCCTCACTTGGATACGTTGTTGCAGCTACTCTCCCGATTAGATCATCTCCCAGTTTAGCCCTCACACATGTTACTTTGTTCCATTTCCCCAAATTCTGACATGGCTACATTTTATCTTTTTTTGTCACACTCTTT
>PVIW01001086.1:198887-342534 GCA_004026585.1 Noctilio leporinus | reverse complement strand
CCCGTTCCCCCTGACCACTGAAGGCCTATTCCTTGTATTCATATACTTGGTTCTGTTTTGCTTGTTGTTAGTTTTGCTCATTATTGTCCCGTAATGGGTGAGATCATATGATATTTGTCCTTCACTGACTGGCTTATTTCACTAAGCATAATACTCTCCAGTTCCATCCATGTTGTTGCAAAGGGTACAAGTTCCATCTTTCTTTTGCTATGTAGAATTCCATTGTGTAAATGTACCAAAGTTTTTTGATCCAGTCATCCACTGATGGGCACTTAGGCTGTTTCCAGCACTTGGCTATTGTAAATAGTGCCGCTATGAACATAGGAGACATTCTTAATTTTTTAATCTTGATAAAATTTTCGGAAGCACATTCATTAAGTAGCAATTTTGTAGACCCTTTGTGCCTTGGGCAATACAAAATAGCAGTTAAAGTATTTCAAAAGTAACATTTTCCCCTTGATTCAACCCTTCAGAGACTAACTTGATGTTTTTACTGGGCAGGAGTTTATCTGACTATTTCCAAGTATTCCACTTGAGGTACTATTTTTGACACTTAATTTTTTAAAAAGTCTGTCTTCTCCATTTGAGGAAGACACATTCCATTGTGTTATTTTGAGAAGAATTAGAGCACATGCAAAGTTCTCATAGTAAACATTTTGTGTTTATAGGTATAGATTTTATATGAACAAAATTTAGTGTAGCTTTTTCACTATCTGAACTTGACTCCTTCACCAATTTGCATTTATTCTAAAAGCTGATGGACCCACTGTTAAAACAGTTTTAAATTTAGGGGTTTCATTTATTGATTTAGAATCAATTCTTCTTGACTCACACATGGAGAACTTACGGAAATGACGAAATTAGTTCATGGCATATTCTTTCAACTAAAAAACACAATTTTGAGCAAAAGTAGAATAAGCAATATATCCTGCCCTTTTGAGATTGAGATGTTTGATCAAAAATGAATTCTTAGCATTGTTCTTTGTGTTCACTTCTTTTAGGCATTAAAAAAATTTTGTCCTTTTTCATAATGCCACATCTCCTACTCCCCACCATTAGACATTCTGAATGACCAACAGGTATAATTCTTGCCCAGTTAGGCAAACTCACTTGTTTCCAGTAGAACTTTGTACTGGTTTTATAGAACTAACCACAACATACTGGTTTTGTCTTGATTCCCCTACTGCATTGTGAAGTTCATCGTATTTGGTTTTTGTCCATAGTATGGAACTGAGTCTGGCAAAATAGTGGGCACTTCATTATTAGATTAGGTTTGAATTTTTACTTAACCTAATTTTATGTTTTTAAAAATTAATGGTGGTAGGAAGTATCTTAATTAGCCTTAAGGCACAGGTAGAAAAGAAAAATGATTAGAAGAATAGAGTAATAGAATAAAAAGAGGAAGGACTAATAACACTTATTAATTCCCTTAGAAAAGCTTCTAAATCTATGGTCTCAGCAAAAGAAAGTAGTTCCAAAAAAATACCAATCTCTTCTAATCTCAATTTCATTACTATTTCTTAAGTGTGAAAGCAGCGAAAACGCATTAAGTACCTGTGTATTTGATCATTCATTAAACATTTGAGTGCCTACTGTGTCAGATCTTATAGTTGACCATTGGACAGTGTTGGGCCAAAGGCACTGACCACCTCTGCTTTTGAAAATCCACGAAAACTACAGCTTACCGCCCCCATATACAGACTCCCAACTTCACTTCACAAATACTGTATTTCATACCCTTGGAAGAATGTTTTCTCCTCAACCGTAAAGAATTTATATTCTGCCCTGGCTTGTGGCACAGTGGATAAGGTGCCGGCCTGAGAACCCAAAGGTTGCTGGTTCAGTTCCCAGCCAGGGCACATAAACAGGTTGCACGCCAGGTCTCCACCCAGCTCTGTAGCTGGAGGCAGGTGAAAGGCAACCATACATTGATATCTCTTTCCCTGTCTGTCTCTCTCCCTTCCCCTCTCTCTAAAAATAAATGAAATTTTTAAAAATTATATATTCTAGTGGAAAAGATGTCCAGCTAAATATAAAATACAAGATCTGTCCCAAAAATATTGGCCACGCAAACTTAATTATATTAACATTGGGTTAACACTTTAGAGAGAGACCTCATAGATTATACTAAAGATATAGGTGTACAATTGAGACATGGACTGTTCTTCCTAAAAGCCTTAAGAGATGTTTTAAAGAGATGAGAAACTCAAGCTTGTCTTAATGGGTAGAAGAGAAACTGAAATATTAAGTCCTTTGCCTTTTGTATATCAGTTCGATCCTTTTTTGCTTTAAGGTAACTTGCCTTTAAACATTTTAGATATATATGAAAGGATATTTTAAAGGTTGTCAGTACCCAGTTTGATGCTGTGGTTGAATTTGTACTTGACATCTCAGTTTAGATTTCACTCCAAGTGAGTAAGTAGTGTGAGCATGGTTAATTTCACTCACTTTATGACTTCAAGAGGGCTCTTGGGTAGTGGGGGAGTCTCTAGGACCAGTCTCATATGAACAAGGAAGATTGTTGCTCAGGCTACTGATAGCATTCATGGAATAATGAGGGACTAGTGTTTGGATACCCTGAAGCTGAAAACAACAACAGAAGAAAGAGATAGAAGAAATCTGAATTCTTAACATCTGTGCCTGTGGGATTAATCCTGATAAAGACTGCCTGATTTCTGAATTTCTTGCTGTGAGAAGTTAACTTCTTTTTAAGCCAGTTTGGGATTCTATACTTGAAGTTAATAACATTCCAACTGAAAATTTTTTTGGTACTGGGAAAGGTGTACTTGTGTAAGAGATTCTAAAATACTGATTTAACCAGGAAGGAGGGCAGTAAGTAATCCACTGTTGCCAGATGGGAAGATAGTGATAGTCTCATACTTTGGGGCTCACACCTTATGCTTCATAGCTTGTGATTTGGTGTGGGGAGGGAGGTTGTACAAAAAACTTTAGGATATTGAAGCACTTTGTCCATTTTCCACTTAGATTGAAGACACCTTTAAAATTCAGAGTTAATCAGAACCTTTCAGCCTAGTTTCACATATCAGCTTTGGAAAATTAGCTTGAAGGAGAAAAGTCTAATCTTTCCCAGAGTTAATGTGAATATGGGTTTAAAAGGAAAGAGATCTACTTACAGCCTGGTTTTACAGATCAGCTTTGCAAAATTAGCTTGAAGGAAAAAATCTGACCTTTTCCAGAGTTAATGTGAACATGGGTTTAAAAGGAAAGATCTGGTGGGAGATAAATATGCCACAGAGCACTAGTATATTGCCTTCTACCTTTCCCAGATACCTCCTCATGAACACTTTCCACCTGGGATGTGAAACGACTCAAGTTTTTAGAGTAAAGATATATCTTGAATGCAGTCTCAGGGAAGAAAATGATTGTATCAAGTTAGAATACAACAGGCCAGGGCCACTCCAAATTCAGGGTATTGGGGCTGGAAAGGTTTGAGAGGCTGGTTGCCAGGAGACAAGTTGCTAATCACACCATTGTCCAAACAAGGTCTGGCTGGCTTCCTTACCAGCCTTTGGAATTTTGAGGGCAAAGAATTCTAGCTGCCATATTTTAGGACAGACTTTGTGCTATGTATAAGGGCCAGTTAACAGTGACCACTTTTGTGTCCTTCTTCACTTTTTCTGAATTTAATTGTAGTCATCCTATTTTTCCTCCACCGGTGTATTTGGGTGTAGATAAATTTGTAACCTTTTATTTCCTAATGTTGACTATATGGATCTATAGCCACATCTGTTGGAAAGAAAAGCACACCAGTCACATGATGGACCTGAAGTTAGATGCAATAACTGGATGAGACCTTGGGTTACTCCCTTTTGTGAAGTGGATTGAAGATGTTTGGTGTGAGCATGAGTATTTTTGAAAGTGGATGTGTTGAAAGAAGGGTGTGTATAAAAAGTAATCAAATTGTTAGACTATAATCTCCCTAAAAATTCAAAATCGTCTTACATAATTAGACCAAACTACAAATCTTTGCCCCATTCCCCTTTCCTTTATTGGTTTACTGATGTCCAAACCTAGTCAATAGTAAACTTGATCTTAGCCAAAAGGCCTAAAGTGATAAAACCTAGTCAATATTGATAGGTTAAACAAAAACTTTCACTGTTGACCTTTCCTTAAAAGGAAAGGATTTATTGAGCCAGTGCTAGCCAGGAAAGGACCAGGTTCTGGGGCTTGAAGCCTATACCTCTGAGCAGCAGGGCTAGAGGGAGAAAACAGCATGTCCTGGAGTTGATAGGCTTTTTAATGTATCAGGGAGGCAGAAGGAAGTTGTAAGCTGCTTTGAAAGCATTTACTTTGGCAATATAGGCAAAAGTGGTGAAAGGAAGGGAGGTGAGTGCATAGTCTGTAAGAAATAAGAGTTTGCTCTTAAGGATGGTGGTGGGCCATAGTCTGGAAAGTTCATGCCAAGTAAGATGCCGCTGGCACCTTTCAGGCTGCTGCCCTGGTGCAGGAGCTCAGAGGGAGTGAGTCTGAGGAGGTGGGTGCATACATGGGTTCTTTAAGAGAACTGCTTGGGGCTCCTGAAGTTTCTTCCACCAACTCAGTCTCTGCTGATTTTTGCAGCCAGAAGTTGTGGGGACTTACCTGGCACTGGAAGCCTGGGCTTGTGACCTGGTGTGGGGCTGGGACTCCTTGCTCCCTAGGTATTCCTCTCGAATTTTTATCCACCACATGTGGATGTGGAACCAGCCTATTCCCTGTTTCTACCCCTCCTACCAGCCTGAATGAATGTTTCTTTTATTCCATAGTTGTCAGACTTCTATTCAACTTGAGTTCTGATGCTTTTATGTGGTTGTGGTTCTGTATTTTAGTTACAATTTTTTAAATTTTTATTCTTTTCAGAGAGAGGGAAAGGGAAAGAGGCAGAAAGGGAGAGAAACATCAATGTATGGTTGCCTTTCACCTGCCTCCAGCTATGACCTGGCTGAAGACCTGGCTTGCAACCTGGTTATGTGTCCTGGCTGGGGAATCGAACCAGCGACCTTTGGGCTCACAGGCTGGTGCCTTATACACTGTGCTTACCAGCCAGGACTTTAGTTGTAATTTTGATGTGGATATGGGAGGAGGAGAACCATGGCTGCCTACACCGCCATCTTGATTGGAAGTCCCTGTAATATATTTTGAAATTAGTAAATGTGATACCTTAAGCTCTGTTCTTTCTCAGGATTTTTGGTTATTCAGGGTCATCTGTAGTTCCATAAAAATTTTAAGATTGTATTTCTCTGAAAAATGCCATTGGAATTTTGATAGAGATTGCGTTTAATCTTTGTATGGCTTTGGGTAGTATGGGCATTTTTATCAATATTAACTCTTACAACCCATGAAATGGGATATCTTTCCATTTTTGTGTGTGTGTTATTTCTTTCATAGGTGACTGACAGTTTTTGGTTTATAGATCTTTTCACCTCCTTAGTTAAATTTATTCCTCAGTATTTTACTCATTTTGGTGTTATTGTAAATGCAATTCTTTTCTTTCTTTTTTTTTTTTTCAGGTAGTTCACTGTTAGGGACATTTTTTGGTACTCTTTATGTCTATAAAAGAGCGTATCATCTGCAAAACAAACAAGCAAACAAATAAATAAGACAATTTTATTTCTTCCCTTTGAATTTGAACACCTTTCATTTCCTTTCCTTGCCTACTTGCTCTGGCTGGGACTTTAGCCCTCTGTCGGGGAAAAGCAGCCAGCGTGTGCGCCCTTGTCTCGTTGCTGGTTGTAGAGGAAAGGTTTTCAGCTTTTCATCATTGAGTAGGTGTTAAGTAGGTGAACTAACTTTGGCTTAGTTCCCTTGTTACTCTTCTTTACTAGTTTCTTGAAGTATACAGTAGTTTTACTTGAATTTTTCCCAGAATGTAGACATTTGTTACTCTAAAAATCCCTCGACACTGCTTTTGCTGTAACTCATTAAGTTTGGTATGTGGTGTTCCCATTGTCTTTTCAGTGTTTTTTATTTTTTTTTATTTTTTGAAATTTCATCTTTTACCCATTGTTTGTTCAGGAGTGTATTGTTTAACTTTCTCGTATTTACGAATTTCTGAGCCTTCCTCCTGTTACTGATTTCTCCTTCAATATCCCTGTGACCAAAGCAGGTTCTTCATGTGGTACTCCAAAAGGCTGGGGGCCCTGGCTGGTGTCTCAGTGGATAAGGTGCCCGCCTCCAAACCCAAAGGTCGCTGGTTCAATTAGCAGTCAGGGCACATAACCAGGTTGCAAGCCAGGTCTCCAGCCAGGTCCAGGCTAGAGGCAGGTGAAAGGCAACCACACATTGATGTTTCTCTCCCTCTGCCTCTCTCCCTTCCCCTCTCTCTGAAGAATAATGAATAAAATCTTTTAAAAAACAAAATAAAAGACTGGGGAAGCTGGTCGCTCACCCTGTCCTCACTTCCCAGCAAGAGGAAATCACCTAAGGAATTGCGTCTTGGCCCTGAACAGTGCAGCGTGGGGGTGGGGTAGATGATGCAGACAAATTGAAGCTGTTCATTCCACAATTTCTGTGCATTTATTCTCCAGTCTTTTGTGCCACTATGTTGAAGTTTCTTAAATGGACTCTAAAGCTCTCCCAGAGCTGCTTTTCTTCATGGATAGCTCTCTAATTAGTGATCTTTGTTGACCCAGAGGCTGAGGTCTTCTACTTCACCATCTTTGTGACATCACTACCCTTGAATCATACCTTTCTTTCTTTTTTAAACTTGATTAAATCCCAATTTCTGCTTGCTCTTTGTGCTTCATTTATATATTACACGTAATTCCAACTGTACAATGATTACTTATCACAGGCAGTTTGATGGATATGAAAACAGTTAACTTCCCATTCAAGCTCTTCAAAGCCAATTACTTCATTTTCTTTATATCTTAGCAAACATTAATTTAATATTTTCATTCTCTCCTCTAGGCACTACTAGTAGCTACATAACTGGTAGCAGTAACTAAATAACATTGTTTTGTTTCCAGTTAAACTTGGAGGTAATGACCCTTCCCCCGTGTTCCATTTACTAAAACAATCCGTTACCTACTATACAAGCTATATTTGGAATCTATTTAACTGTGACATAGGCATTCTATTTGAGGCGCTTAGACTCTGCTGCCTGTTGTTGGTTTCAGTAAATAGACATCATGGTAACAAGTTTGTGATCTTTCCAAAGATACTCAAGATTCTAATCCTGTTTCTATCACTCATTTGTTGTGTTATGTTAACTTACATGTAACTTCTTCATCAATGTAAGGTTTCTTATCTGTTTTTTATATTTATGTACTTTGTTTAATAAAACAGTGGTTTAAAATAATGACCAGCCTACAACCAAGAGTCTATCTACAAAGTTAACATGTGAGTGCTTTGTCAGTTTTCAACTTTCCATTCTAGAGCTTAAATTATATGTAAGGTTCAGGAGCTAAGAAATGTAACACTTACTTGTCATTAGTATTGCTGCTCAAAACCATGAGAAAACATTTCTGGAAAATTATTCTTAACTCTTATGTTTTAAATTTAGAATAGTATAAATATCCTGTTAACATAGACTGTGCTGGGTATTAATGTCTTGCAGTAAAACAGCACTTTGTACGTAGTAGTTCTTCTTACCTGGTTACATGTTAATATAAACACAAAAGACTATCCAGATTTGCTTACTTATCGGCTCTGAAACAGGTGTTTATTCTCAGAGCTTCAGTCATTTGACAAGCTGACAGAGATTCTAGTTCTGAGTAACTTCAAAAAGTCAACCTTTTCCAAAACTTTTGAGACCTAGTGCGAGTTCTAAAGGCTAATTTTTTTAAAGATTTTATTTATTATTTATAGAGAGGAGGGAAGGGAGAGAGGCATCAATGTATGGTTGCCTTTCACCTGCCTCCAGCTAAGGACCTGGCTGGAGACCTGGCTGGAGAACTGGCTGGGAATCAAACCAGTAACCTTTGGGTCCACAGGCCGGCACCTTATCCATTGTTCCACCAGCCAAGGCTAAAGGCTAATTTCACATTGTTCACTTTCATCTAAATCATATTTAGTCCTAAAATTTTTTCTAGTATAATTCTGAAAACTACATTGGAAACTACAATGTACTTATTAGTATTATTACCAATACAAAACTCCAGAGAATGTTTTCTACTGTAGGTATATAGGTTTTTTAATCCCTGGGTCCAATCTTTTTGATACATATTTTTTAATTCTACTTAAACCCATCAAGAAAACATAATGTTTAGCCAGTAAGATGACTAAGGAAGACAAAATATTACTTGGCTCAAAATATCAGTGGTGCCACTATTGAGAAATCCTACTCTGGTGTTTGTTACACATCTTTAATGTATAACAATGTACTTTCATATAATGTTATATTTATGTGTAGGTAAAAACAATACAACAATATACTTCGATTTTCTCCCTCCCTCCCACGCTTTGCGCTATTGTGTTTCCACGTGGGGAAATAAACTTTCTGGGCAAATACTTGGGTCCTTTGAGGCAGTCCTTCCAGGCATCGCTCAGGAAATTAAAGTTTTTCCAAATTTTAAGAAAATGCAATTTATAAATTGGGAAAACAAAATAGTACAATACCTGTGGGAGGTTTAAATCTTAACAGTCAACATGGAGATCTTAAAGTTTCACAGAACCTACTAATGTCAACTTGAAAGCAAGAGCAGGAAATGATGACACATGGAGTTGAAAGTTAAGGTTGACATCCGCAGGAACTAAGAAGTAGTCATGATCTAATCAATAGTCTTTATTATAAAAGTTGCCATGTGTTGTTTGTTTTTGTTTTTGTTTTTTTTATCTTAAAAATCAAACTGTACTTTATTTTTTCATTATTTTTTTCTAATTTAATTTTATTGTTGTTGTATTATATCCATCCCCTTTTTACTCCCCGCTGTGCCATGTGTTTTGTAGCCCTTTCTATTACTGGTGAATCATTCTTGCAAATAAAATAAATTAATATGCAAATGTGAATAGTATACTCCATATAAATTCTGTTAATGGTATTGGAGAAAATAACATTCATAGCATGCAGCTTTCAAGAACAATTTTTCTTCTGTACTACACGCATATGCATTATTTGCTAGGTTCTCTAGGTTCTGCATTGTTAATAATCATTACATTTCTGTCGCAGTGATTAAACTGCTGCCACACAAGTTGCTAGTGACACTACTTCTGAGCAAGCCGTATAAAACTCCTTATCTAATCTGCCAATTGAAGGAGGATGATATTTTATATTTTTTAAGTGGTTCTTGATTATAGTCAACATTTCAAGAGTATATGTAGTTTAGATTATGATCCTTTGTGAGTATGATCACCTTGCTAATAAGAGTTGTTAATCAGATTTATCACTCATTTCTCTCAGCTGTTACCTAGATCCCTGAAGAATGGAATTCCCTAATGACCGTATATGTGTGTGTGTCTCTCTCTATATATGTGTACTTAAGAAATGTATATCCTTTCCACTGTAATACAAATAAGTAAGAATTTGAGCTATGGAACTCACTGGTTGGCATATTACAATTCTAACTTTGTACTTTTCTACTTTGGTAAGTTTTAATACTTTGAACATTATATTTTTCATCTTTAAGATGCGTATAACAATAGTACTGTAATAACAGCAGCAACTCAGTTTGGAGGTAGTTGAGAACAAAATGACAAAGTGCATGTAAAGGTTAAGTCTTAACAACGCTGGGCATGTTAGTAGCATTCCAGAAGTCTTAAATACTACTTCAGTTCCTTCCTTAGGTGATTTTTCACCTTAACTTGTTTCCATAGGATGCTGTCACCTGTGAATTAACATTATCAATGATTGTCTTGTTTTCTAACTGTAGTAAGTTGAAATCTTTATTTTCTGTTAAAAATTCTGTTGATACTCTCATGTAACTATGTTTGTTTTGCTTTAGGTCAGAGATGCGTGAAAGTGGAAGACATGGTAGAGAGCTTGAAGAACATTGCTGCTTTTTAGCACTTCCTCAGCAGGGTGTGGCTGAGATATATAAGAATGGGATAAGTACCACAGCATCCGCATGGAAGATATTAGGAAATCCTCTTCTTGGAATTTATATATTTAGACATGTTGATGTTGCTTTAAATTATGCTTATAGTAGAAGCATTAATGTAGAAAGCATTATAATTTTTAAGGTAGGTAGCCTAAAACAAATATTAAGCATTATATTCACCTCGTTTTCAGTTAACCTGAATGTGTGATTATTAGTGTTTTAAAATTAGATTATATAAATTAAATAATTACATTTATTACTGTCATCATCATTATCATCATTCAGTATTTCCTCCTATTCCTGACTTTAGTTGAGTGTCCAGCATAAACCAAAACTCCAAGTAAGCATCGGTAGACATTACCATCTTTGTCTTCTCTGTATATTTTTTCTATCTTTTTTTTTTTTTTTTAAAGATTTTATTATTTTTAGAGAGGGGAAGGGAGAGAGGCAGAGAGGGAGAGAAACATCAATGTATGGTTGCCTTTCACCTGCCTCCAGCAACAGACCTGGCTGGAGACCTGGCTTGCAACCTGGTTATGTTGCCCTGGCTGGGAATCGAACCAGCAACCTTTGGGTTCACAGGCCGGCACCTTATCCACTGAGCCACCAGCCAGGGCTCTATTTTTTTCTATCTTAATTGACCCTCTTTCTTTCTCTTGTTCAAATCATAATTAATGCTAGAGTATTTTAAGTGTCATTTAAAATACTGGTTAAAATTATTCTGACTTAAGCTAAAGTTACTAGACTCTTACTGTTCATTTTAGTTAATAGTATTATGCAATGCTAATGTTTTAGTTTTGATGATTTTGCCATACTTGTGTAAGGAGTTAGCATTAGGAAAAGTTGGATACAGGTGTAGGTGACCTCTGAACTATTTTTGCAAATTTCTGAAAGTCTAAAGTTACTCAAAATTAAAAATAGTAAGTCTTACAGTCAAATTTTAAGCATTAACAAATTGGTTAAGATATACTTTTTGGTTAATTTCAGCTTTGCCAGGATTACTAAAATTACAAAAGCTAGGCAGGATGCTCAGTTGTATGACGTAGAATGTAAAATCATTGATTAATTTGGTATAATTTCTTGTATTTTAGGCCTCAAATACTATAAAATATATAAAGCATAATTTGTTTTTATATTAAAATGTAATATAGTTGTTTTAGAAGATTTAGAAGATACCTAAAAGCTCATTAACCCCAACTACTTTTACAATACTTAGTAAAAGTATTTAGTAGTATTAGTCTCCTGTTCAGGTATAAAGATGTGCAGATATAAGTGTAGTTAAAATGTTTTTACCTTTTATGCTATATAACTTGCTTTTTTCCATTGATTTCAAAATGAAGATCTCCATGTCTTTAAATAAGTATTCTTCTGAAATATCCTTTTGAATGATTGCACAGTATTCCACTATACAGCTCTACCATAAATTTGTGTAACAATTTTTTTAATGTTAGGTTATAAGTTGTTTGATTTTTTGTGTTTGTATTTTTAAATACTACTTTGATCATCCTTGTAGGTACATTTTTACACAAACCTATAATTATTTGTTAATTAATTGGTTAATTTTTAGGTGTCAAATAGGAGTCAAAGATACATACACTTTTACAACTTTTGATATGTAATGCCCAATTGTCCTTAGAAAGGTTGATGTTTCTATCTACATTATGTGGGAATGTCTGTTATGTCATACCCTCACTAACTCTGTGTATTATGCTTTAAAAAAACTCTGCCAGTTTAATATAGTAGTTTTTCATTGGTTCATTGTCTGTTTGCATAGTTATTGCTGTTTAAACATTCTGCATATATTCATTAACAATAATTAGGTAATTGCTTATTAATGTTCTTTGCCATTTCCTTTTCTATTTTTCATAATTATTTGTGAACATTAACAGTTTATTAAAGCATAGAGCTAGACTTTTCTATGAAAAATGTTTTATCAATATTTTTTAAAATAAACTTTTGGAATAAATTTAAATTTATAGAAGAGTTAAAAAAATACCTGGCTGGTGGCACAGTGGGTAAAGCGCTGGCCTGTGAACCCAAATGTCGCTGGTTCAATTCCCAGTCAGGGCACATAACCAGGTTGCAAGCCAGGTCTCCAGCCAGATCCTTAGCTGGAGGTAGGTGAAAGGCAACTATACGTGACGTCTCTCTCCCTCTCTGCCTTTCTCCCTTACCCCTCTCTAAAAATAACGAATAAAATCTTTTAAAAAATAAAGTTAAAAAAATAGTGTAGAGCATTCCTATATACAGTTCACCTAGCTTCCCATAATGTTAACATTTCACATACCTGGCACATTTGTCAAAACTAAGAAACGAACATTGTGTATGTCAATTATCTCTCAATAAAAGATAATAAAATGAAAAGAAACTAATATAGGTACAGTGCTATTAACTAAACTATAGCCAGTATTTGGTTTTTGCCAGCTTTTCCACTAATGTTTTTCCTCTTCCAGTATCCAAATGGAGGATTCCACATTTCATTTAGTATTGTTTTTAATTTTGAGTGAATGTATTAGTATGTTAAAAATAACAATAATAGAATTACTGTCTTTAAATAAAATGTGGACTTGTTTTCATATTCCATTTTCTTTCTCATTATCTTATCAATTATGTTCATTTTAAAATTTTATGCTCATTTTTGATACACAGTTTTCACATATTTTACAGTGAAGTCTATGTTTTTGGTTCATGGTTTCTTGGAACACATGCTTAGAAAAAAATTCTCTTTTTTTGAGATAAAGGTTTGCTGATATTTCTTTTTTAAAGATTTTATTTTATTATTTTTAGAGAGAAGGGAAGGAAGAGAGGCAGAGAGGGAGGGAGAAAGATTTCAATGTAGGGTTACCTTTTTCACCTGCCTCCAGCTACGGACCTGGCTGGAGACCTGGCTGGGGAATTGAACCAGCAACCTTTGGTTTTCAGGCGGGCGCCTTATCCATTGTGCCATCAGCCAGGGCCTTATACTTCTTTCTACATTGTTGGCATTACATAAATATGTAACTTGTTTTGTATTTATTTTGGTTTATAGATTAAGAAAGGAATTTAATTTTTTAAAAAGATTTTATTTATTATTTCCAGAGAGAGGGGAAAGGGAGAGAGGCAGAGGAAGAGAGAGAGAAAGAGAGAGACATCAAGGAATTTAAATTTCTAGTTGTTGCACACTATAAATCTGTTTTGTCTTTACTTGTTTCAAATAGTACTTTTAACATTATACAATATTTTTGTAGTTGCTTGTACTGACCTGGGTTTTTTTTGTTGTTGTTGTTGGGTTTTTTTCAGATTTTTTCTGCCCTGTCTGCCTTTTCTTATGGTAGTTCCTTCCTTTTAAAAAGTATTTTAATATTTGGTAGTGCAAGTCACCTGTTCCATTTCATCATTCTCTATTTCTGACTCAAATTTTTTCGTCAAAAAATTTTCCAAGTTTTCTTAGGTATTCTTATTTGTTAGTCTTCCAGATAAGTTTTTATACTAAAACTCATTTCTACAAATAGATTTTCTGAAAAATTTTATTCACATTACTATAGTCTTAATTAGGGTTTAAGTTGGTGGAAATTGACACAATTATGGTAAATCATCTCATTTATATGGAACATGGATTATCTCTTCATTCATAGATCTTTTAAAAAGAGCTAGCTTCATAACTGTGTATTAAAGTTGAAAGTATTTTGGTGTATTTTTAATGACTTTCTTTTTGCCTTTTTTTTTTTAAAGGTTCTCTTTGGAAGAGTGAAGAAAATTCAGCCTTTAATGGATAAAAACAAGGTTTCTTTGGATCCTTCTCCTAACTTTGATTGCCATATGTCAAGATATACACCTTCTCCAAAAGATTCCATTGAGCTACAAGCCTACAATTCAGCAGTATGTTAATGTTTTAAGTCATTTGACTACTTGAAAGTTACATGGTTTATACTGTATGATACAAGACTTAAAATAACTTAAATATTAAAGGAACATCTCTTAATTCATTGAGTATAACAATACCTTAAATAAACAAATAGTGAAAGATGTTTTAATACTTACCTGAGGATGTTAGTAGAAGGGTTTTCAAATTTATATATATATAAAATAATAAAGATTGCATTTTATTATTTCCAGGGAAGGGAGAGAGGCAGAGAGAGAGAGAGAAACATCAATGTATATGGTTGCCTTTCACCTGCCTCCAGCCACAGACCTGACTGGAGACCTGGTTTGCAACCCTGCCATGTGCCCTGGCTGGGGAACCGAACCCGCGACTTTTGGGCTCGCAGGCCGGCGCCCTAACCACTGTGTCACCAGCCAGGGCAAATTTATATATTTAATTGTTCAAAATAGAGTGCTTTTATTTAGATGTTCCATAGGTTAATTTCTGTCTTGTGAAGCATGCAACTTTTTTTTAATCAAGGCGATTTTGAAATAATGTTATTGATCCTTTATGCTTTACGAAGGAGAAATGACTTTTACCTTGGTTATTAAATGTGAAATTATAATTTTCTGTCAAAGTTGGTGAGATAGCAGACCTTTAGTCTTCTATAAAATAAATTGTATCCGGTGCGCATGATAAACTGGCAATAACTTGGCATCTCCTTACTTCACATGCTTCTTACTAATTTTGAAAAACTATGTTTCTAAGGTTGTGATTTAACATCATTGTTAAATCAGATATAAAATATTAAGTTCTGAGAACAACCATCATGTTGAAGGAATACAAAATTAGAACAACCATAATTTCTGGACTGCGTGCAGGGCCAACTGCTGAGGAAATTGCAGACTTCAGTAACATCCCTGTGCATATAGTTGACAATGTGAAGGTGTACGATGCTGATCCTGACATTGCCACACCAACAAGGAAAACGCATAAGGCACACAAGGATCGCACAAGTCCAGATATTGTACACAGAATCCAGGAGATCATCGATGAAGATCCAGGAGAGTCAGTGCGCTCCATAGCAAGAGAACTGCAGATGTCGGATGCAACGGTTTGCAAGATTATTGCTGAAGATAGGCTACAGATTGTACATTCTTAGAAGAGGCCAGTTTATGACACAGCAGACAAAGGAAGGGCACTTTGAAAAAGCAAGGACACTGCTAACAAAATTGAGAAATCCCAAAAGAAAAAACCCTCTGATTTTCTTCTCCAATGAAAAGAAGTTTCAGCAAGACCGAATAGTCAACAGAAGAAACAACTGTGAGAATCTTAATGAAGTCCCAATTGTCATGAAATGAAATTTCCTGCTACAGTGATGGTGTTAGGTGTTGTCAGCAATGAAGGAGATAACATGATCCCACATTTTTTCCCACAAGGCTTGAAGGTGACTGCTGATGATTACCTTGATGTTTTGAGAGAAGTAGTTGTACCTTGAATGAAGCAGGTTGCAAATGAACGTCATTTTATTTTCCAACAAGATGGTGCACCAGCACATAATGCCAAAAAAGGTGCAAAAATTTCTCAGTGTCAATGTTCCTGAATTCTGGTCCAAGGAAATGTGGCCGCCTAGTTCACCAGATGCAAATCCTTTAGACTATTATGTATGGAGCATTTGTGAGAGAGAAGTTAATAAACAACCTCATTCCAATAAAGAGTCTGTTAGAGCTAAGCTTGAAAATGTCATGATGTCCATGGATAAAGAAAAGTTAATTAAAGCATGCTCAAGATTCTGAAGTTGAATCAAGTCTGTTACTGCAGCAAATGGAGACTTTTTTTTCTTTTTTTTAACAATTAAAAAAGTAACGGGCCCTGGTTGGTGGCTCAGTGACTAAGGCAGTGGCCTGTGAACTCAAAAGTTGCTGGTTCAATTCTCAGCCAGGGCACATACCAGGTTATAAGCCAGGTCTCTAGCCAGCTCTATAGCTGGAGGCAGGTAAAAGGTAACCATACATTGATGTTTCTCTCCCTCTCTGCTTCTCTCCTTTCTCCTCTTTCTCAAAATAATAAATAAAATCTTTTTTAAAAAGACAAAAAAATGACTATGTTTTTGTATTTACATGTAAAAATAAATTTATTTCAAAATATAATACTTTAGTGGTATGTTGTTTATTTTACTAAAATTTTGCCACTTTATCACATGTACCCTGTATAAAATACATGTTCTTTATATATACCATGTATGATTAAATGAAGCTAAATCCTCCACATGTAAAATACATTAAGCTATGATTATTTTCCTAATTAACTTTTCCAGCCAAATAAAATACAGTGTAGGATATTTACAACATATGCAAAACAAACTTAATGGAAAAATATTTTTTAAGTTTAAAAGCAGATTGTGTCTTCTACTGACATTGGTAGCCAACCAAGGAAAAAGTTTGTGGCAGGGGGGAAAAATTCTTAACATCTTAAAGAAAAGGGTTAAAGAAGGCAAGAAGAGGGGGTGGTATATGGAAACAGGTGAATAAATAACACGCAGTTACGTAGTTTTAAAAAATACTAGTTTATTCAAATCTGTTAAAATTAATCAGCATAAACATGTTCTGTTTTTCTTTCTTTTCAGGTATACTTATATGAATACAATGCTCTTTCAAACCCAGTAGATAAACCTAGGCAATGTCTTCCATATGCAGTAATAACAGTGAAGTTTATTGGTCAAAAAGTAGGTAATGGACACCTTATGACATCTTTGAGATTCCTCTCCACAGGATTTCCTAAGAGGGCTGGTAAGATACATATGTTATTCTACTTCAGAGCATTTTTGCTGGTCTTACAACTTCCGGGATTATTTTCTAAAGCATTATAAATAAGTAAAATAGTTGTTTGCTTTACCTGTTTTCAATTTTCTATATCTAAAATCATATTGCAGATATTGGGATATTAATGTAATAGCATAATCAAAAAATATTTTTGAAGACTATAATCAAAATGGTTATAGAATTTAGAAAATTTCACTAAATTAATCTTTTAATATATTGCAAAAAGAACCTCATGGTACGTAATGAATGATGAGTATAACTTACAGAATTCATAAATCTCAGAATTTCTCATTGTTTTAATAAGTATATTTTATAGTATGACTTAGCTATGTGTGCTCTCTGAACATTTTATTCCATAAATATGCACCTTTTAAATATAGATTTTATATTTCAGAGAGAGAGTGGAAGGGAGAGAAGCAGAGAGGGAGAGAAACATCATTGTATGGTTGCCTTTCACCTGCCTCCAGCCACAGACTTGGCTGGAGACCTGGTTTGCAGCCTGGTTATATGCCCTGGCTGGGGAATCAAACCAGAGACCTTTGGGTTTGCAGGCTGGCACCTTATCCATTGTTAAATATGCACTGTTATAAGTTTCCTTGTTAATTATGATTTTATAAAGTACTTTATGAAATTTAAAAAATACATTTTTATAAATTGTAAAAGAAAAGTTTAGTATTATTGTCCAGCTTTTATTTATGTATATTATTTGTAGAAATAACTTACTTCACTGTGTAGCAGGGGTAGTAGTTTGCTTTTCACTCCTAAGAAGGATTTTATTGAAATTTTTAATCTTTTCATCCTTATTTCTCCACCGCCTTTCCCTTTTCTGTTTTTTTTTCTGTGGTGGTTGAGGGAAATAAAGCAATGTGACAGTAGTTAGAAGACAATTCTTCCTATTAAATAATATTAAGTATCTGAATATAGGAAATTATGTGACAAATACCTGGTCTATAAGCAACATGTTTTTATTCCTATTTAATTTTTTCTATTTATTAGTATTTGACAGAATATTTTACGGAAAATAGTAAGGTTTAAGGACAGAATTTCATGTTCCATCATTTATACTTTGTTTGTTACTCATCTTTATCTCTCCTTTTTCTGCCAGGAATGTAGTTTTAATCATCATTAGGTTTGATAAAGTTTAAATTAAAATTATATATTAAGCCCTGGCTGGTGGCTCAGGGGATAGGTGCCAACCTGTGAACTCAAAAGGTCACTGGTTCTATTCCCAGCCAGGGCACCAACCAGGTTGCAAGCCAGGCTTCCAGCTAGGTCCATAGCTCAAGATAGGTGAAAGGCAACCATACACTAATGTTTCTTTCCCTCTCTGCCGTTCTCCCTTCTCCTCTCTTTCTGAAAATAATAAAATCTTAAGTAAATAAATAATTAATTTAATAGAGTTATCGGTACAAATACTTTTTCTTCATATATTTGCTTCTTTTCTCTTTTTTTCCACAGAAAGGACATGCTCTCTGAATAACTGTACAGTGGCCAAAAGAATTGGAAAAGGAAAAGATGCTACTATCATCTTTGAGCATTTCAGGAAACCTGCAGATCTGTTTGCTCAGGAAAACTGTTCATGCAGTGCACTAAGTTCAGGCATAAATTCTTCCAACTCAGATATTTCTAATTCCTATGTAAATGTACAAAATGGAAACATTTCTGCAATTAAAACATGCAGTGGACAGATGAAGCACAATTTAACACAATGTAGAAGCACTTCTCAAGTACTTGCATATGATTCACGTCTTTCATTTATTCGCAGTGATACCAAAGAAGGTGTTAATGGTGACTTGTTAAGTTTGTCACATCTTAAAAAGGTTTTAAGTGGTCTTCCTGCTACTTTTCCCTTTCAGAACAATATTGGCTCAAGCACAGTTATTACTTCAAAACTCATCAAAGACCCAAGACTTACAAAGAGAGAAGAAAGCATGGAAAAACATAATAATGCTACAGGTTTAAGTAAGATCTTGCCATTTAAGAAGAGTTTAGATATTGTTAACTCGGAAATTGACCTCTCTATGCCAACTAATTCTGCCTCCTCATCTGAAGTCATGCCTCGTGATGATGCTGTTCTTACTAATTGCTTGAATGCACCTTGCTTCAAAGTTTCTTTTGATGGCTCACAAACTCAGGCTCACAGAATGGGCTCTAAGGACTGTGATTATACAACTCCCAATACAATTACCATGGCAGAACAATGTCAGGACCAAGACAAATTTTCTTTCCCAATGTTTTTGTCAAATGTCATTTCAGAAGTTGGGAATGAAAAATACAGCGAGGAAAAAGCCCAGGGATCCCAAAAGAGAAGTAGCATCCCATTTTTATTTGAAGGAAATGGTAAGCCCCATAACTCAGATGAATCTGTGAATCCTTGTCATGACAATCACATTTCTCAAGAATCACAATTTCCTAATTTAAAAGCTATATGTCAGACTGGTCACCAGATGTCTTCAGTTTTTCCATTCCAAAAGAAAGCAAGCATACATGAGAACATTCTAAACATTGGAAAAGTGAGAAACTTCTCTGGCCTAAAAGATGGTTCTGAACATGTAGAAAAGCAAAATTTGTGGAAAGAGCTTGATAATTATGATACTAATCAGGTTGATGATAAAGGTCAGAATCATACTGTGATCTGTAATGCACAGTTGAATAATGATACGCACTTCAGTGTTGATTTCAAAGAACAGAGAAACAATGATAAACAAAGCCAAAGGGAAGCTAAAGAGGAAGGCATTACTTCATTTACAGGAAGCAACATAGAAAATATATGTGGAGATGAGAAGCAGGGTTTTCATAAAAACAAAAATACTGTCATAGATGAAAGGCTGGAGAATAAAAATTACAATAATGTAGAAATTCTAATTTCTGAGGAATTTCCTACATTTCATTTGGCTTGCGGGGGAAAATATGTTGCAACAAAAACTGCATTATTAGAAACTGAAGACAGTATCACTGCCATTAAACAAAAGGACACACAAAATGCCTTAAGGAGTGTAGAGCATTTGGCTTCCATATATCCCAAACTCTCACTCTCGAGTTCTTCAGTGCATGTAGCCTCAAATGCTATAATAAAGATAGACAGCACTATGGTGCCCACAATAGAAACAAATGAAGATCACCGAAGATGCAAGTTGAAAGCAACTTGTTGTTCTGAGAATCCAGATTTGGGGCTGTTAGTAAAACATAAGGTTTCTGATGGTGAGATGGATGTGGATGAAAACAAATTACACAAATCATTGCATCAGTCAATAAGTGATAACTCAGTTCTTCAAAGTACTGAATTGCAAAGTGAAATGCAAGTGAGATCAGAACAGTGTGATGATACTTTTCCATCTCAACAAGATACTCAGACCCATGGAAGTTTACTGCATGAAGAATTTGGGGCCTCATATGAGGCTTTGAAGTCTCGTATTGATTGGGAAGGTCTTTTTGGAAGCAATAATGGGGAGAAGGAAGTTTTGAGAAGCACCACCAGGAGGGAGCATGGTGACCAGCAGTACTCCTGTTATTCCTCTACACAAAGAAACAAAACAGAGCTCTTCAACCCAATTTTACTTCCAGATCTACAAATTCGAATTACTAATACACTTATGCCAGCATTCACTTCCACTGGTAAATCCCTTTCATTGAAAGATAGTATTTGCAAATACATAACTGAAGCCACAAAACCAGAAATAAGTGAAGAGGAGGTGGGAAAAGTTCTGGCACTTGAAATTTATTCCCAGTGTTCTGGTGAAAATTCAGGTTACCCTTGTGAAGATGAATTTGGTAATAGAAAGCAAGAATCAGGAGTAGTGAGTGAATCTGAACTCTCACTTTCTTTTGACTTTAGTCATAATACAGACACGAATCACATGTCTGGAGAACAAAGCAATGGACTTTTGCATACTGGTCCTTCAAGGATCACAAAAAATAATGAAAGCACATATTCCCTTAAAAAGTCAAAAACTGATTGTAACGATACAAAAAATAAAAAGGACACAGAATCAAGAATTAAAAGAAAGCTACATACAGCTTTTAGGGACCAGAGCAGACCACATCATGAAATTTGTGAAAAGAAGAGGAGGCTAACTAATCAGAACTCACCCGAATGTTTTTCTTCATTATCTGAAGGACGAATTAAAACCTTCTCACAATCGGAAAAACACATTAGAAGTGTCCTGGATATTCTAAATAGTGAAGTATCTTTATGCAAAAGCAAATGTCTCTCAAAAGAACTTGACAGAGCCCTTCTTTACTTAAAAAAAGCTCACAGAAGAGTTAACACATCTTTGGACCTTATAGCTAAAGTACGAGAAACAACAAAGGGCCCATTACCAAAATCATATGAAATAATATGCAATAATTTCTGGGAAATTTGTGACATTCGAGGTTATGGTTCTGTTTCTGAAAGAAGATATTATTCCACTAAACATTTTTTTCCAAAAGGAAAATCTGACAAACCTGAAGAGAAAAGAGCTTTGGGATTTGAAGTTAATAAATCATTAACTCATGTGTCAAACTACCAGTCTTACAGAACAAATGAAGAGAGAACCACAGAGTGCTTTTCTAAGAGAAGTGTGGCCAATAGTGTCTCCAGGTGTCAGAAGATGATTCACATGAGAGAATTTTATGGTGGAGAATATCCTGAGCCACAGCCAGCTCTGGGCTCCACATCCCAAAGTGCAAGTCACTCAGCCTACACCACCTGTGCGAGAAGTTCAGCATCCTCAGAGCTTCAGCTGTTTTCTGGGAAAATGGGGTGTCTGTTTTCCCCAGCCCACCAAAATGAAAAGCCAACTAAAAGAGGAAATCAAATTGACATAAAGACTTCATCTAACATTAGTGAAGATGAGAAACCTGAGAACTATTTAGCATATAATAATGAAGATGCAGTAAAAGAAAGTGCTGAGACTGATGAAATAATAAATAAAACTAATTCATTATCTTTAAGTTGTACAAAAGAAGACAACGTAAGTTTTAGCACAGATAAAAATCATGATGCAACTTGTATATCTCACACAAAGATGAAAACTGACATAGTTATTTCAGTCTTGGAATCAAATGTGAAGCACATTTTGAATGTTGACACCTACAAACCAAATAATGTTATTTCACCTGGTTATAAAAGAAACCTGGAGGTAAATTTTCTAGAAAATGGGACATCTAGTGAGAACTCCACACCAGGCACCATTACAGGAAATGCTCTTACGGACCCATTAAATCGAACTCTGATAACAAGCGAAAAAGGTAATAGTATTCCTCAGTTAGCAACTGCTCTAGTGACAGATGAGGGAGAATCCTCAAAACCATATTTGGGTAGACAGAGAACTTTCACTAGAGATTCTTTTGCAACATCCACCAGTGTACCTCACTGTCAGGAAGAATGTGGTGGAAAGGAGCCTCTAAAGATAGAACAGTGGTATCCAAGTAGTTGTGCCCGTATAGATAGGAATGAAACAAATGTTACCGAGAACTCTGAGTTGGATCTCATACCAGTAACTGAAGGAAGTAAAAGTTATGGGGAAAACATAACGAAGAGGCATTTTTCCAGTGATAATTCTCTGCTTTTGAAAGATGATATAAAGGGTTCTTCAAAAATACATTTTTCAAAGACAGACATTTCAGGCAGAAAAATATGGAAAGTTAAACAAACTGAAAAAGCAAAAGATTCAATTCATGAAAAAAGCATGACTGAAAGATCAACTGTTAAGAATGAGTACAGATATCAAAAGAGTAAGATTTTAGAAGAACCCTCCTACTTAAGTGAGAAAACAATTAAAAAGAACTTAATTGATTCTCCTCAAAGCATTAAAAATGCTACTGAGGTAATCTCTCAGAATAACACAGTTTCTAATCAGCTTAAAGAAAGACAGGAAGAGTGGCAAGTTCAAGTTAGTAATGACTCTCAGTCTGAATCTACCTTGCATTCAGAAATAACCTGTAATTCCAAACCAGACATTTTAGAAAATCATATGCCTGTTTTACATGCTAACTTGGAAACATCCAACGTGTCAATTCCTCAGAAGAAGCCTACATCATACATGAATAACTTAAAAGAAAAACATTGCTCAGCTGATCTTTCAGGTCTTATAGCTAGGCTAGCTCAAATTTTGAGGAGGGCAGATGAAACATCATCTTTGCAGAGCCTACAAGAGGAATCTAAGATTTGTCAAAGTATTTTCCCATTATTTGTTGATGCTTTTGAGAGAAAACAAGAATGCTCCCTTGAGCAAATCTTGATTTCTAGAGAACTGTTGGTAGAAAAGAACGTGTGGAATAATTGCAAACAAAAATTAAAACCATGTGCTGTTGACTCCTTGGTAGAACTCCAAATGATGATGGAAACTATTCAATTCATTGAAAACAAAAAAAGGCTCTTAGGAGGTGAACTAACATTCCGAAGCTTGCTTTGGTATGATGATACATTGTACAGTGAGCTGCTTGGCAGGCCACGTGGATTTCAACAGCAATCCAATTTCTATCCTGCTTTTCAAGGAAGACTAAAATATAATGCGTTCTGTGAGTTACAGAACTATCAATATCAATTAATTGAATTGTTAGAAAAAACCAAAAGGGTAAAAAATTCATACTACGCATTCTTAAAATGCAAACGACAGATTAAAGAGTGTGAAGCAATATTGAAGCATTGTTCTGATTGCTTTGACTTTTCTCTTTCTGTTCCATTTACCTGTGGAGTTAACTTTGGAGATAGTTTAGAAGACCTAGAAACCTTAAGAAAAAGTACTTTACAGCTAATCAGTACATATGGGGACACTCCTAAGGATAATTCCTGTCCAGGAAAACGAGATCACTTATGGCTTATCATTGAAATGATCTCCTCAAAAGTTAATTTTATCAAGAGCACTGAGGCAGTAGGTATTAATGTATCTCTTTTTGGTCTGGAACATATCTTTTTTGATGCTGCAAAAAGTCTAGTTTGGAAAGAGAAGAGACCATCTTTCAACAAAAAATACCCAGAACAGAAGAACAAAGGAACACTACTCAAGATGAATCAGTGTTCTTTTTCTAAATTGCAAAAGATATACAATACATTGTCTAAAGATTTAAGCAGTGAACTAATTTCCAATACTGGGCTTGAAGAGAATACTATGATGGCTGCCCTGAAGTCAGATGATCTAATAAACAAAGCAAAAATTAACATAGGAAACTGTAGGCTTAATAATACTTTGATTTCATACCCAGATATCTGTTGTATTAGTGAAATACTGGATCAGGCTAAATTTGCAGACATTAAAAAATTACAGGAACTCACTATGAGATGTACTGATCACTTAGAAATTTTAAAAAAATACTTCCAGATGCTGCAAGAGGATAGCAGGGCTAATATTTTTATCACAGAAGAAAATGTTTTGGATGTGCTTAAAAGTCACAACCATGAGGCTATAATTTTAAAACCTGCAGCCACGGAAACCTATATTGAAATAGCCATGCTCTCAGAAACAGTTCACTTTCTTAAAAACTCAATGGCAAAGAAACTAGCTAAACAAAGATTTCGAGGTATGCTTTGGTTTGATACATCACTTCTTCCTGAGCTGGTTCGCTGCCAAGAAAAAATGGCTTCTTTTTCATCTCTTAAAGATAACTCAGCAGATTGCCTTTATAAAGTGATAGAGACGGCTATTTCTGAACTTAAGAAAGATCTGGATATTACCCAGAAATATAATCAGGCTATTAATTGCTCATATGCTCTTCATTTGTTCTCAAGAGAACTTGAAGAACTTTCAGAAATGAAAAATCTTCTGAAGAAGTCTATGTATCCCATTTCCACATATATTGACTTTGTGCCACATATAGCATCCATAAATTACGGAAGCACTATGACCGAATTAGAACACAACTACAATCAGTTTTCTACACTGCTCAGAAATATATTGGCTGCTTCACGGAAAGATTTAGGGAAAATGGCCCATATTGTGAAAGTCATGAAAACTATTGAACAAATGAAGATAATATGTGCTAAAAATGCTGAATTAACCTTTTCCTTCATCATATGCCAAATCTTGCATAACAGAGAGAACACTTTCCAGCCAAGGAGAGAAGAAAAAAGTAATGTTCATGTAAAACCTAGGAAAACTATCAACAAATCCATTACTTGGATGTTGGAGCCCTCAATTTCAGAGTGCATAATAAAAAATGTTTCAAGTTCTTCTAAAAAACGACCTATCTCTGCAGACAAATGTCAAGATGCTCAGGATCAGGAGAAAAATACTACCGTTTCCAGGTGTAAAAAACAAAAGGTAACAAATGTTTTATATCAAAACCTTGTATAGTATTATTTTTGAGAACAAGTTTAGTCTTTAAGCAAATAAGTATTAAGCTAAATTGGGAAAATTGAGAATGGTTTAAATACTGCCTTGTAAAATGAATTTACTAAAGCATTGGATTCAACAATTTATATTATCTGTAAAATATAAATTATTGTCTATATGAGATACCTTTCAAATGTATTCTAAACATATAAATTTATTTAATTTAGAGAATGCTTCTTGGAAGGATGTGAATTTTAATCGCTTCTTAAGGGAACGTTTAATATTATGAATGTGAGTTAGTGAGTGACCCAGTATTTATTGAGTAGCTTTTAAAAAACAAGACTATATAATTAATGTAGTGAATATTAAAAATTGGCTAAGAGACCATTATCCACATAGAAAAATAGGACAGATATTTTAAGTGGATGACTATGAAGGTGTTAGATGTACTACATAAACATAGGTTTTCCAAAATAAACATTTTATGTAACAAATTTTATACTTCATTTTTTTGTGTTCTTGGCACAGTTGTAAAACTAACATATTTTTTTTTCTTTAAAGGTAAGGAAACTGAGCCCTCACCAGTGTGGCTCGGTTGGTCAAGTGTTGTCCTACTAAACAAAAGGTCACTGTTTCAATTTCCAGTCAGGGCACATGTCTGGGTTACAGGTTTAGTCCCTGGTCTGGGCACACACAAGAGGCAACCGATCGTTGTTTCTTCCCCCCTCTTTTCTTCCTCCCTTGTTCTCTAAAAATAAATAAAATCTTTAATTAGAAATATGGTAAGGAAACTGAGACATGAAAAGATTTTCCAGTATCACAGTTGTTATCAAATTGGAGAGCCCAGAGGTAGAACTAGGCCGTCTCTGCTAACAAGCCCCTATTGTGCTCTCAAAGGCTTCTCTTAAAAATTTTCAAGAATTTCTTGGTTCAGAAGTTGAGAAACCTATATGCAAAATGAAAAGTAGGATATTTTTTTCTCAGCTTACTCTAATTGTATTCATTCTTTCTAGAGATTACAAAACTAATCATTTAAGTACTGCATTGTTTATAGGAAAACGCATAATAAACATACTTCCAAAACACAGCAAGAACACAAGCTGTGTATTTCACATTGAATAAAAATAAGATGGTACTGAAAAGGTGGTATAAGTATTGAGAAGAAAAAGAGCAAGTTTTTTCGTTGATTTCATGGAATAACACAAACCAAGGCCTTGCCTTAGGGAAAAAAAAAAAAAGTCATCAGATGAGTCTAAAAATGAGGAAGGTTAAAAAGGTTTTCTACGTTATGAAAAACATGAGCACAGAGACAATGCTTATTGACCCATCTTGAGAAATAAGTTTAAAACTAAGTATGGAACAAAAATTTTAATTTAGTGGACAAGTTAAGGGTGGAGAAGATTTTTTTCCTGTTATAAAATGTCTTGAATATAGGCCTAAGGAGCTTGAACTTCATTTTCTCTATATGTTGGGCAGTGTTCTGTGACACATGTATTTTCAGTGATTTAAAGGTAGAGATTCTATGTATAGTAGTAAGTCATCCAGGGCTTAGGAAAGATGCTAATACACAGCAGTAAGAAAGGAAAATCCATGTTTGACAGACATCACTTACAATGGGGCTTACTGACTATAGTTTACTAAAGGGCATAAAAGAGGAAGCCATGGTAAATGGACTCCAAGACTTGTTATAAAATATGGGGATAAAAAGAAATTAGGAAGAAAATTTTAAAATGTCTTCAAACGTTAATGAAATACGGTAAGTCTGGCCAAGTCACTGCTTTTTGAGGGGAGGATCATTAATGAATGTAGTGTTAGGGCATTTTAGATGACAGAACTAGCAATTGCAAATGTCATATTAAAGTAATAAATATTTACATTGTATTTTAAACCATCACCAATGCAGCTTTACTTTGTATTTTTTAAACATAGGTTAACAAGAAAGATGCCACAAAAATCAACAGAGAAAAGGCCACGTTCAAGCACCCAAGGTAGGGGGTTGCTGGCAGCGCTGTCTGAAGAAAAACTTAACAAAATTGAGTACATATTAAGGAACACGACTAAGCCATTTATTTATATACCTATGTTGGATCATACATGTAATTTAAGAGATGAGTAAGATAAGGAGGGAGAAGGAGGTTGTTGGCAATTATGTAATTTATTATGTAAGGCCGAAAGAGTACGAACTGTATTCTGTTAGTATTGAAGGAGGGTGTCCTGTGAAATGTGTTTTTTAAAGATGTAAAGGGTAAGGAGATTCTGAGTACTGTTAGAAGTTGTAAGTCAGCCAGGACCTAGAAAAGAGTGATATTTTAATAATAAAAAAGTAAAAGTCATTTAACAGACATTTCTGAAAGAATTGATGGGGCATGGTGAAAACAACTTTACTAAAAACAACTTAAAATAATAGGACAAATCATTAGATTGAGTTTTTTAAACTTGTAGACTTTAGAGACTATCCCATTTCAAAACTGATTAAAAAGATATAAATTGCCAACTTATATTACTAAGTGGGAGCTTAGTCATAGACAAGCAACACATATTATAAACATACCAATGTTTTATAAAAGGCTGCTCTAATGCTATGCTATACGAAGAACATGATTTCAGAAGAAAGCCTAGCTCTTTAAACTGAATTACTTTTATGAAAATCTGACTACATTATATTATTTTGACATGAAGTGTCAACACTGGGCTTGTTGATTGTCTCTATTTTTCATTCTACTCGCTAAGATTTTCCATTTATGATAAGCATCATTTTCTTCCATTTTTGCATTTTATGAAGACTGAATAATGTAAAATACAAAAATAGACATCCTCATTTATGTCTTACTTTTACTTCTTTAAATACAGCATTTAGTTTCCTGGTACATATAACTTTTAATAGTTAATGTAGTGGTATAAAGATGGATAGGCTGTTAGAGAACATATGAACAAGTTCTATAATCATCTTGGTTTTGGTAACTATTTTGTAGGGGGTATTTGCCACTCAAAGAATCAAATTTGGTTTTACCTAGCAGGAAAATGAATTACAAGGTTAATAAAGGATGCTACTTCATGGAAGAATATCTTTAAAGAAAATACACAAAAGAACAGATGATACAGACAAATGTCAGTCTATAAGGTTAAGGCATCAGTGGAACACCATTGAAAATGTGATAAAGTCAAAATAGTACTTTCTGGAAACTGTCGAAGTATTATATGGGGTTGAATGATGATCTAGGTTATCATTAACGTGCTTTTTAAGGAAGCTGGATTAAGTAAAATGTGGAACATACAAATTCAAGGCCAGGGATTAATTTCTCTTGACTGTAGAGGAGTGGCTACGTTTTTTTTCTTTTCGACATGTTCTTTTCCATATGTGATTAAAAGAATTTAATGAGACACCAAAAAATACAATTACATTGGGAACCTGTATTAACTGTTTGGCTCTATACATTTCCATAATGGATGCTTCCTTCAGCCTGCTTGAAACTATCTATACATTTATATAGGAGTGCCAAGAATATTAAATTGCAAGGAATTTTGGAGGTCTGCTTTTCCTACTCTCAATCTTGAACAGATAATGTATTAGCAATTAGTGATAACAGAAGATCTTAGGTTGGGGGACATGTTTGGGAGCTCATGAGCTATGTCTATGGCCATGTGTTAAAGAAGATTGTCAGTGGGTTGGAGATCCATGAATTAGAAATTACACTAAAAAAAAAACTGAATAGTGATACCTCTGTATTTGTAAAGGTCTTTATCAGGAAATGTTCAGAGCATAGAATAATTTTTTACAATATTGGAAGCATTGTATATTTTCAAAGTATATGTATTTGAAATGTGACATATACTGCCTTCTATAGGAGAAGTATCTAGATTCAAGACAGTAAAACTGGGGAAATATGTTACTTGGAATCAGCCAATAAAGAGAGAAATGTTAGTCTTAAGAACTCTGCTCCCTAATAACAATTTCAAATGTATTTATATTAAAATGTTTCAACTGCATATTTAAAATGGTTTTTACTATGTGTTACACTTAATAGGATCACAAGATCTCATTCCAAAAGGGAGAGTGAAATAGGACCAAGTTCATCTGCCAATCTGAAAAGAAACCGTGGATCTTCAAAGAAGGTTGAAATGCAGAGTTCGCTATCTGGCTCACCTTCACCTTTAAAGAACCTAAAAGACACTCGCAAGTTGAAGTCGAAGGGAAAAACAGATTTATCTAATATTTCATCTGATACTTCACAAGATTTCACTGGACAACAAGAAAAAGTAAATAGCGTGAAGAAACAAGATGTGAACTTTAGTGTAGATGGCACCTTTTCAAAAGACCATGAAACACCTTCACAGAAGAAATTTCTTAACAATTTCCCTGATTCATCAAATGTAAAACCAGGAACTGTTGCTTCTCTTCTGCCTCATGCATCAGTGTCCTCAAAGCCTAATTGCAGTTTTGTGAGGGATATCCCTGCCAGTTTAGAAGTGAATGACGCTGCCTTTGAACTTCATGATAATGAAATATTAAACTCCTCTATTAAAAATTCTACAGGCACTAAATCTACTGGCACTAATTCTCCAGAACCCAAAATACCTGTTCAACAAATAAGTGAAACACAACCTGTAAAAACTGACTCAAAAGAAAAATATGTGAAGGATACGTTGAATCCCAGCACTGTTCCTGTTGAAACATCTGAGAACATAACCCCTAATGTCAATCAAACAGCAGAATACTCTTCTTCTGAACAAAAGAAGAATGAAAATTCAAAAGTCCTAACTCAGAATGCTGCCTCGTATAGGAATGAGCTTCCACAGGCTGCACGTACCCCAGTGTATAATTCTCCTGAGCACGCATTTGGAACTGCCTATCCTTCCTATGCTTGGTACGTTTATCGTTACAGCAGCAGCAACGGCGATTTCATCGCCCAGACGTACCAGGGCGTAACGTCCTTTCCAGTACAGCGCCCTCCTTCCCAGATGTTGAATGCAGTTCCGAGCGCTGCCCAGAATACACATTCGAATCGTTTACACTCTCGATATTTTGGTTGCTTCCCTGGGGAGCCACAAGCATATCGGTTTATGCCAGCAAACAGGTATTTTCTACCTCAAATGCCTGCTGCTTACAACGCTCAGCAGCCAGCTTCTTCCCAGTACGCGTCCTACCAGCTGTTACCACAAGCTGCGTACCCTTACCAGCCCGCCTCGGGTGTGGCACCGCAAGGGCCTTGGACTTACCGTGAGTGGCGTAAGTTTTCATGCCTGCTTCTTGAAATTTTTAATTTTATCTTTGTATATTCATGTAAATGGAATTTATAAGTGATGATACATAGCAGTTGTTTTTCTGTGCAGATACGTAGAATTGTTCAAATATCAGGCGGAGTTCAATTACGTTGTCAGGTATGTTGTTAAAGGTGGGAAAAAATTGTTATTACCACTAATGTGTTTTTCCGAAAAACTCAATTTAGAGAATCATTAATAAAATTATTAATTCATACCATGAAATGTTTATTGTTTTTTATGACAGTTTTTAAAGCTGTCATAGAAATTTGCCTATGTAATCAAAGAAATACTGAAATGAAATACACCAGCATTTCAACCTGTCTGCCTCTGGATGATAAAATTTGGAGTATAGAGAAAGTGTTTTTCTGTATTTTCCTACTGGAAATATATACATTATTTTAATAAATGAAGAAAACTAGAGTAAAAACTCAAGGTGGAAAAAGAAACTTCAATCAAATAAGCAGTCATTCTTTTTCTGTATTTTAATATACCACCTTGGCAGAAGTGAAAATGGAGTTGAGATGTGCTGATAGCACAACTTGGTAGTTTGTCATTGGAACTTGAACATTTTTTTTCCTTAAGCATAGTTCTATTTGTTAAATATCATGATTATAATACAGGTTTTAAAAATTAAATTGAACTGTATATTTACCAGAGGCGAAGTGGAATTTTAAATCAATTATTAATGATTCTGCAAAAACTAACTTACTAACACGCAAGCATTCTACCATTACAGGTAAAATGTACTATTAATAAAGCTAATCTCTTAATATCTTAGAGAAATGTAAGAGAATTTCTTTTTAAGTTCAAGGGTTGTTTCTCAGTTTTGCACTTTCTTACAAATTAAGTAGAAAAACTTAATTGAATCAATTCATTTCATTTGTCTGATTTGGATAAGAAGCAGCTGACTAACATAGTTACATTCTTTTTTTTTTTTTTTTTTTTTTAAGATTTTATTATTTTTAGAGAGAGAGACATCAGTATGTGATTGCCTTTCACCTGCCTCCAACTGGGGACCTGGCTGGGAATCAAACCAGCGACCTTTGGGTTCACAGGCCAGCACCTTATCCACTGTGCCACCAGCCAGGGCCCATAATTTTATTTCTAATTTTAAAACCTAAGCAGGACAGCATAGGGAGTATTGGCAATATCATAATTGTATGATGACAAATGGTTATTAGACTTACTACGATCACTTCATAAGGTATATGAATGTGTAAATACTATATTATACACCTGAAACTAATATATTTCAACTATAATTTAAAAGGGAATATTTAAAAAGAAACAGCCCTTGAACTGAAGGAATTTTACAAATAAGGAATAAAAACAGAAATCTGATCACAGGGGCACCTCTGCATTGGAGTTAACACTGGCACCTACACCTACAAGATAAAATTCAAATGAGCCCAGGCCCTCACAGTCCTGTGTCTACAGCCTCCTTTTCCATTTCTGTCTGCAAGCCACATTGAACTTGGAACTGTTCTCCATAGTATTTTGTGCTCTTCTCACATGATACGGCCTCTGAGTGGTGTATGGTGGTGTAATTATCTGTGTATCTTTCCTTCCCTCTGTGCCCCACCAAATGAATTTAAACAGGACTGGCAATTTTTCACCAAAAAATAATCTGAAAAGAAACACTCTAAAGGAGGGTCAGGGGAGGAAATAATCCTTCCTGGTTAATCTGATACATTAGTGCTGCTCTTGCTGCTCCTCTAATGATAAACACACCAAGCAGAGATGTGGTTAACCTGGGAATTAGACATCTTGAATGTAATTGTTTCCTAAAGGTTCCCATAGTTTGAGCTTTCTGGTGTTCTAAATAATGTTCTTAAATTCTTGTGGTGCTAAAAAAGATCTCTGAAATCAAGTGCAGCTTTGATTCTCAAAATTTATAATTGTTACCTCTTCTATTATATTAGTCAAGTGAAAATAAAAGGAAAAGAAATGATTGTCTACTTACTATAGTATCCAAAAGTAACTCTTAAAAAATTAGGAGGTAATATAAGCATGTTGTTTAGTGTTCCTGAGTGTAAATAATCTGTGGAGATGACCTTCAGTTCACATAACTACAGGAAGTACATCCTTCTAAAGATGTGAAAATCCCTGTGACCCATTTGTTGTTATATTCAGGATGCTTGTGTTCAACACCAGAAATGGAACTAAAGGAAGGGAGGAAGGCCAGACACATTACATCCGTTATTCCATGTATGTCTCAGAAGATGCCTAAGGGAAATGCAAATACTGTTACTCTTTTGCTGATGAAGAAACTTCTTGGGGAGGGAGGCTTAAATCACTTTCTCAGGATCCCATGGCTAGTAAGGGGTAGATGTGCAATTAGAACTTTGATCTCTTAAGCTCTAATTTAACTCAGGTCTTTCCACTGTGCCATTAGTTTGCATTATTAACTTGCCTGCCATCTTGGTGTTCTTCTTCCAGTTCCATGGCAACCTCAAGAGCTCTTTCATCTGGGACAGTGAAACAGTTTTCTGTCTACTGAAATAAAGGAGAGATTTACAAGTTTTTCTAAGTATTTTTACTTATATATTTTATGTTACTATTTTAAATATATGTGAGTGTGGTAGAAAATGTAAGTGATAGAGTCTTTGATAAATATTTTAACTGCAACAGCGTGTCATATAATGAAATGGGAAGTCAATTTCTGACATCTAAAATACCGCAATTATTCCCATGCAGTTCACTTTTAGTGAGCTCTCTACTAGGCTATTTTCAGTATCCACCTGGTCATCAGAAGTATTAACATTATTTTTTTGCAGTTTACTTTTCGAAATGTTGCTATCGCAGCTGTTCAGTTATATTAAGATTTTCTTTGAGGTTTTTCTAATAGAATAAGGAGAGTTAAATTAATATTTACTATGATTAAGGTTAAGCAAAAGTAGTACAATCTTAAAAATAAGAATTTTGTTTCTTATATTTTTGGTATATTGTTTCTGGTAGTGTTATCCCCATTTGACCTAAATTAAAATAGGATTCTTTTTACTTATTGGTTGTCAGAACAATAATTTTATAATTCTTGGTATTTTATTTATGTAATTTACAAATTTACTATGGTCAACATGGCAAATGACTAATTTCAATATTTTCTAATTTTTATTTTAAACTCTAGTGTTGTAGTTTTGTATATTTTCCGTGTTTGCCCTTGAGTAGAAATTTTAAAAATTTTAATATTTGAAGTGGTTTTATTTCATTATATTGAAACTAAAGCATCTTTCATCTTTTTCTATAATGATCTTTTCCATAATGTTATCTTCTGTATTTTTATTTCACAATTTAAATGGTTTCTAATGATTTTGTGGCAAATAATGGAAACAATGTCTTTAGCTTACGCTATTAGTTTTGTATTATTTTAATAATTTAAATAATACAGCACAAATACAAGATTTTTAGTGCTGGGATCACACATTTTTTTTTTTCCTTTTCAACATTCCACAGAAGTAAAAAATGCCTCAATTGTAATCATTGTAGAATAGCAAGAGTGTAGTGTGTAACTATGATCTTCAGCAACCTCTCTGACCACCTGTTTTCTGTAAGGTCCCAGTCAGAGAGATTCCTCAGAGCTAGATAGAACTTTCTCAAGTGCTAGTGGGCCCTGAAATGTGACACTAGATTTGCACAGGTAGCTAACTTTCAGTGTTCTCTCACACTTTGTAGGTTAGCAAGCTGTTATCTAGCACAGGTTTCCAGACAGAGTGTAGTTCAGTCATATTTATTGCAGAGTAAAGTCTGAATTTGGAAAACACTAATAATCCCCAGGATAAGTTTCTTTAGCCACATTAACCAAATACCATAGAATTCAGAATACTTAGGGTTCTCTAACAAACAGATCTTTAGACAGAGGAAAGTCAAGCAAAGAACTGCAATTGAGGGAAAGGAATTTGAAAAAAGACTGTAGAATTAAAGCAATATCAAAATAACATAATATTTGCCCATATAGTTGTTTTGTTTGAAAATAGCCTGGGAAAATCAGAACACTTAAACAGGTATTAAAGCAGTAATCTTAACTGTTATTCAAAAAATGACTTTGCCTCAGCCATGTGATTTGTGTTTGCTTATAAAAAGATGTTACAAGTTTATTATTAAAAATGTTTCTTTTAGGTAAAATAAAAGTTAAATATTTTAATTAAAGATGCTTTCTTTAAACAACCTTCAGATTCTCTTGATACTGATACTGCGTTTGTGGTGTTTTTATTTCATATGTTTGAATGTAATTAAATGAAAAGTCTTACCTATATATTCAGTTATATTTAGAAATATGTATATTGAAACACAACATGAAAAGATGTATTTTCCCCCTCAAGTATGTGTTGGTTCTAAAAATAAAAATAGAAAAATTAAGTTTTGAGCTAGCATTAGAAACAAAAATCCCTGGTTGTTTGTAAATATTGTTTTGGAACTTGAAAAAGAACTAACTGAACCAAATTCAGGGATTTTTATATGGTTTCAGGGTTTTTCCCCTCTTTTTTTGTATCTTGAAGAGAATGAGCAAATATGTGGATGGTCCTGGGGTTATAGAAATGTGTTACATGAACAGCACCCCACAGAGAACTGTCTAAGAGACTAAGTTAAACTGTGGCGCTCCTTCCACTCCAGCTGCTTTTGCCTTCTTTGCCTCCTTCCCTTTCCCTCCTGCTCACAAACTTCATTATTGCCTGGGACTTCATAGGACAAGCCAGAGTCCCTGGCCTCAGTGCAGTTCTCATTCTAGTCGAGGGGGACGAGTAATAAACATGTAAGTAATTCATTTCACATCATGAGAAGTGATATGTAAAAAACAAAACAAGCTAGTGGAATAAATTCACAACT
Organism: Noctilio leporinus; assembly: GCA_004026585.1. Taxonomy (NCBI): domain Eukaryota; kingdom Metazoa; phylum Chordata; class Mammalia; order Chiroptera; family Noctilionidae; genus Noctilio; species Noctilio leporinus. The sequence continues at coordinate 307,553 of PVIW01001086.1, read as the reverse complement.
ATCAACAATTGAATCTTTAAAAAAAATAGCTAAGGAAACAAGCAGAACAGAAACAGAATCATTTGAGATCATTTGTAAGGTTATCAACTGAGAGGGGGAAGGGGGAGAATGGGGCAAAAGGTGCAGGGATTAAAAAGCATAATTGGTAGGTACAGAGGGGAATGTTAAGAATAGCATAGGAAATGGAGAAAGCAAAGAATTTACATGCATGATTTATGCACATGAACTAAGGGGTGGGTTTTTCTAGAGGGAATGGGGGTACTGAGTGCAGAGAGGAAAATGAGCACAACTGTAATAACATAATAAAATACACTTTAAGCCCTGGCTGGTGGCTCAGTGGATGGGCACCAGCCTGCAAACACAAAGGTCGCTGGTTCGATTCCCAGCCAGAGCACATAACCAGGTTGCAAGCCAGGTCTCCAGCCAGGTCCATAGCTGGAGGCAGGTGAAAGGCAACCACACATTGATGTTTCTCTCCCTCTCTGCCTCTTTCCCTTCCCCTCTCTGAAAATAATGAATAAAATCTTTAAAAAAATAAAAATTTTTTAATTAAAAATATATGTTTAAAATTTTAATCTGAGTTGTAGAACAATTTCAGTGTACTCTCATACATCTCTGACATCAGTATTTGTCATCATTAGTACATCCTTTTTGAGCCTTATGACAGTTGACCAAAGCATATCATCCTCACCTCAGAGTTGTTTGAGATACATACTTTGAAAATCTGAATACACATTAAAAATTACATTTGATTCAGGATATTTCAGGCTAAGCTGTTCCCCAAAGACATTCCTTAAAGTAATGACTCATGTCCTCCAAATAGGGTTAGGCTCCATAATTCTTTTCAGTGGAGGTAAATTTATGGGGAAAAGTATTTTGTATTCAGGTGTATTAAGTTTTTTTTTGCAGGCACAGTTTGGTTTTAATTAATGTATTAATATAAAGTACCATGATCAATCCCAATTTACTCATGCAGTTTAAAAAAACAGGATTGTGGAGGGGAGAAAGTCAAATAGTTTTATAAAGTAAACCATTTAAAATTAGTTCTGTTGAATGCCATTCTAAGAGCAGTGATTACAGATGCCGTTGCTCATGGGAAGACAGAGAAGGTAAGGGGTGTGGCACTCAGCAGTCTGAGGGACATCTGGGGTTGAAGAAAAATCAAGCCTTTCTGATTTCCAAGGAGTTTCTACTCTGTGGAGAGTGAAAGAGGCATGCAACCATTAAAATAAAGTGAGGTAAATAGTCTGGGAGATTCTGTGCTTGATGATATAGGTCTTAAGAGGAAAATAATATAATTTGTCCTGCTGGATTTAGGAATACTTGGGAGAGTAAGACAGCCCTAAGCCTTGAACAATCTGTTTTGAGTTATACATGCTGAAAAAGGTGAAAGTAAGGTCTTTCGGTGAAAGAGACACAGGAATACGTTATAACTTGAAACATTCCACTGACATTGTGTGGGTGTATGTATTATGTGAAGGTATAATTCTATCTTCCTTAGAGTGATTTTAAGTTGATAAAGAGAAATACCTTTTGCATTCTTGACAAGATCTCAAGCTAACATAGTGACTTGGCATTGCATTTTTTTTTAGCCCAACTCTGAGTTTGCCACAGAAGCGAGAAGTGGTAAAGTCATCAGTCAGTCTCCACAGGAAACTGGCTCTGGGGTCGCCCATAGATACCAAAATATACAGATGCTTCCTAATGATTGTTTATTTGGCTGGAGCCCTTTTCACAGTCAACAAGTATATATTATTACCACGAGCTAATAAAACTAAAATGTTGACCCAGGAGTAGGAAATAATTAAGACCCCCAAAAGGAAAATTAAATGGATTTGACAACAAATATTTCTATTACAAAAAAGGTACCAACTAGGGATTAACACATAGAACATACTTTCTGAACTCAACAAAGATGAGAAAATTGAGCATCCTGTGATTTGAATAGACACATCACAGAAAAGAAAGCCCAAATGGTCAACAAATGTATATAATGAGATGTGCAAACTAGGAAAGCGGTAAAGAAAATGATAATGAAACACCAATTTACACTTTATGAAAGAACAGAAAAATCAAATAGTATCATTAGTAAAGTGGATAAAATAGAGTGGATTTATATAGTGGAATACATTAAGAGTGTTACAGAAAAAACCAAGAAGCCCATGATACCAAACCTAGATTTAATATTTGATCTAACTGCAGTTTAGTATCTCTCAGAAATGGAATCGTAACCGGTAAGGTAATTTGTCACTGTGGACCCTCCTCATCCCCTGTAGAAAGAAAAGGTAATCTTCATTATAAAACCCTTTCTGTTCTCTTCCCCCAAAGAAAAGGTGTCCTAGGCCCAAAATAAACCTTCCTTTGTTAATAGCTCCCTTGCTCCACCTTTCTTTTCTATAAAAAATTTCCATTTTGTACAACCCCTCAGAATGCCCTTCTAGTTTTTATATGGGATGCTGCCCAATTACAGAACTGCTTAAAACGTCAACTAAGATCTTCAAATTTTGGGGGGAATGGGTGGGTGGGTGGGGGGACAGAGGGGAGCAAAAAGGGGATGGATGTAACACAACAACAATAAAATTAAAAAAAAGAGGAAGGTGATTGCACTATCTTGCAGGAAAAAAAAAAAGATCTTCAAATTTACTTGGTTGAATTTTGTTTTTTAACAGATGTTACTTAGAAACTACTTAGTCTAAAGTCAAAGAGTCAATACAGTACTCATTCAGTGGAAAGTTAGAAACAATGAAATGTACAGCACAATACCACTATATTTACAGGGATGGGCAAAGTCGATTTACTGTGTTGTTTTGATATTCTTTTGAGTTTAAAGGTATTGTAATAATCATAACCTGTATGTCTTTTTCCATATGAATAACTGTAAACTTTTGCCCACCCCTGTATATGTACAAAGAAAACAATACCATATATTTTACATGTATAATTGAAGGATACATGTCAAGTGCATTAGAGAATGCTTTTCAAGAAGCCAACTCTGTATTCAGGAGGAAGGGGGAAAACGATTTTTGCACAGATATTGACAATGTACCTTTTTAAATAAGAGAATTAATTATACTTGTGCCTGTAGATCAAAAAGAGTGGGAAGTCGATTTTAATAGCAAACTATTAAAGGATATAAATTACATTCATTTAAAAAATTATGTAACTATAGCAACTTAAAATTTAACTTTTTAAAAGTGTTAAAATGACAATAAGCTAGATAAAGCTCTAAGCATGACTGTCAATGTCACAAATTCAACTGTTAAAAGATACATACATCCCTGCTCCAGACCTAGGGGATTATTTATCATTAAGCCAGTCATAGCAATCTGGTTCTGGTGAAAAATTAAAAAGGCAGAAGTGCAAATTAAAAATACACTGAGGTATCACTTCTCATCTATCATACTGGCACAACTTTAAAAGCTTGGCCATGTACGTTTTGGAGAAATTGTGGGGAAACAGGCACTTGTCCATTGCTTATGGGAATGTTCAATTCTGCAACTTACAGAGCAGAAGCTTTCAATATCTGCTGAAACTACATATGCCTTCACTCTGACCCAGTGACACACTTCCAGGAATTTGTCATGACAGATTTCCAATAAAAAATGTGAATATATTATTTGTCATTGCAAAATTTTGGAATACCCTAACGACCCAATTGAGTAAAGTATGTTACCTGCATCAGTGGACTATGAAGACAATCTATGGGGATCAAGGGATGTTGTCTGTGAAATACTTAACTGAAAAAAGTACAAAAGTACAAATAATATGTTACCTTTTATGAGAGAAGAGAAAGGAAATATATGTGCGTATATTTACATGAAGACACAAGGAAACAAAACAAGGAAGTGGCCTACCAACAGAGGAGAACAATGTGAAGTGGGTAATGAGGAAAAGAATGACATTTTTCTGAATTTTAATTTTTTGGATAAATTTTACTTTTGGAAGCTTGGGTAATGCTCCACATAGCAAAAATAAAAAATAAGCATGGGAGTAACTTAAACTGCATGCAAGCAGAAACAAAATTAACTTTTAAGTGAGTACCATCATCACACCCCAAATGAAGCGTGGGGAAAGACCAAACTAAAGTAGCTTGAACACAGCACTTTGACTATAAACGCTCATTCTAAGGGAATGTGATGGAATCTGAGATGTTATTCATTGTAAGATGGACTCAATGTCAGAGATGTTAAGCCATGAAAAAAAATCTCTATCAATGGAATATGATATGGGAAAACATTTAATCAGAATTAAATCAATCCAGATAATTCAAGAGTATTAGAGTAAGCACACTAAATGCTTCTTCAGTGTCAGACTGAAGGCACTTTGGAATTTTATGGCAATACATAAAAGTTATATGTTCATTAAGGGGTAAATGGCAGTTGTTTGGCACAGTTTAATTGGGTGATGATAAACTTCTGGAGATCATAATGGTGAGGGTTCAACATTTTGAATGTTTCTAATACCACTGAATTGTAGGCTTAAAAGTGGTTAAAATGGAATTGGAGAGTATTATGCTTAGTGAAATAAGCCAGGTAGTGAAAGACAAATACCATATGATCTCACCTAATACAGGACACTAACAAACAAGCAAAATAGAACCAGAGGCATGGAAACAAGGAACAGACTGACAGTGTCCAGAGGGAATGTGGGAGGGGGAGAGGGGCACAGGAGGGGAAGAATTTAGTCAAGGAAGTAGTATAAGTGACCCATGCATGGACATGGACAATATGTGGGGATTGACTGGCAGAGGGGATGGAGTGGGTGGGGCAGGGGAGAACAATGGAGGAAAATGGGACAAACAATGCAACAACTTTTTAAAAAATTGGTTAAAATGGTAAATGTTATATTTTACCAAGTAAAAATAAAAAGTACTGCAAGCCAATTTTAGTAGAAAATCTATAGTAACATATATTTCACTTATACATTTATATAAAATACATAATATTTATGTATTCTTAGAGCAGAGAAGCCTTTTAAAAAGCCTTGAACAAAATTGGTGACGGTAGAACATACAGGCTGGAGGCTGCCGGGCCTCCTTGTCCAGCTCCAACCGAGTGGCCTTGGACCAGTCACTTACACTCTACCTCAGCCTCCTCATTTGATTAATTGGAACAAGAGCACCCACTTCATAGGGTTGTAACGGAGAGAAAAACTGAGGTACTCTCGTTTTCATTCTGAGCTTTCCGTGTTTAGCTGGAGTTCAACTTCCTTTTAACCTTTATAGTCTTGCCTCTTCCGAGACTGCAATATCTATCACAATCATACAAGTCGCCCCTTCTCTTCAGTGTTTCCATCACCTTTTCATATCTTGTTCTTCTATTGGTTTGCAGCTATTTACAAGTTACTTGGGAACAGGAGCTCTTCCAGCCTTACTTCCCACCCTGTGACCTAGTTCTGTTTGGTGGGATCTTTACATAGCTTTGTCCACACAGACAATCGTCTTTTCACACGTTTGTCCTCAGCCACGAAGCATAACAAAGCAAAACAAAACAAAGCGCCCTTAGAACTTTCTTCCTCCTTCCCAGGCAACTTCAAGTTTTTGCCTGGGCAGAGTGTTCAAAGTTCTATTCGAATCCACCGTTCTAAAACTTTTGGTAACTGTTGCCTAGGAGGGATAGGGCAACCAACATGTTGCTCCCAGGCTGTACTATTGTAGGCATTTGTACAATCTAATCATCCCAGTCTGAAAAAGTGGGACTCCGACACTCCGGGAGATTTGGCGACGGCCCAAGGACACAGCCAGGAAGTTGGCAAAGACAAGGTTGGAACCCTCTCGGGTTCAGCGCCGCAGTCCTCCAGGAGAGGCAATCTGCTTGTTTGGCGTCTGCTCTTCTTCAAGAATCTGGCAGCTAGCAGTTCCTCCACATACTGTGTGTGTTGAATGAACAATTTGGAGCATTACCTAAACAAACACTGCGGTAACCGCAGTCGAGGATGCTGGAGCAGGAAGGGACACGGACTGAAACAATGCAGAGCAATCAATCATCTTATCTTTCTGATGCCGAAACGGGAGATTTGAGATGTTAGGGCTCCCCAGCTCGTTAGTGGCAGCGGTAAGGCTAGAAGGAATTCATTTATTCACTCAATAAATATCGAATGCTTGCTAGAGAGGGCTGGGTCTGGGGAGCCCATGTCGTTGAGGACAGGCACACGCCTTACCGATCCCTCGCCAGAGCGCCGGAGAAGCACTGCAGGAGGCTAACGCGGGGACCGGGTTGCTGGAGAAAGGATGTGAGGAACGACGCGGGAGCTGGGGAAGAATTAGACAAGGGAAGGGCGCGGAAGCCGAGCGGTCCTCCGCGCGCTCGGACCGTTTCTCCGCCGAGACACAAGGGGGCGCCGCCACCCTCCCGCGTCCTTCGCCAGGGCGGCGCCGCCTGCTCGCCTTTTCCCGGCGGAAATGCCCAGGCGGTGACGGAAAGCGGGCGGGAGGGGAGAGAAAGACCGAGAGAAGTGGGAGGACACTGGGAGAGCCCCGCCGGCCGCAGCGGGTGGCGAGGGCTGGCCGGCGTCAGGCGCGAGGTGCGCGGGAGACCCGCGCCGCGCTCACGGCACCTCCGCACGCCCGCGGCGCGCGCCCCGAGCGGTCCGCGGGGCTGGGGCGGGGCGCGGGGCGGGCGGCCGCGCTCCCGGGCTCCGCGGTCTTCCTGGTCTCCCGCCGGGAGCTGGCGGCGGCGGCCCGAGCGGGGAGCGGCGCCGGGGCCCCGGGTGGGTGGGGGCGGGGAGGGGGGCGGGCCGCGGCCGGGAGGGGGTCCGCGCCGCCATGGACGACAAGGCGTTCACCAAGGAGCTGGACCAGTGGGTCGAGCAGCTGAACGAGTGCAAGCAGCTCAACGAGAACCAAGTGCGGACGCTGTGCGAAAAGGTGAGAGGACAGGGGAGACCCGCGGAGCGCGGGTGCGGAGCTGGCCGCCCGGGGCTCCTGCGCGCCCCCTGCGGACACACCCCGCGCTCCGGGCCTGCGGGGTCCGGGAAATTGGGGGCGGGGGGCGTGGCGCCGGGGTCCGCGCCCCCTCGGATTGATTGGGGGTCGCTGACCCTCCTCCGGGGGGTGGCTGGCGCTCCAGCGTCGCGCGTGGCCCGGCCATCTCGCTTTAGAAGGCTGGTGCCATCTCTTCCGAGGGAAAGGCACCGGAAATTAACCTGGATTTTGTTAATATTCACGGACTCGGTGCACGCGAAGGGAGGGGTTCTCGCAGGTGACCCGGCCCCCGAGGAACATGCCAAGCATTGGTTCGTGATGGGAGACTGGGATGTCTGGGTAGAAGTTGACTTTTCGTGGAACCAGGTGATGACTGGTCTTCACCTTCTGGAAGCAGAATGTTGGTTTTCAGAAAGGAGGCAGCAAGTCAAGTTTGGCAACAGTGCTGGGTTGAAATGATAAATGTGTGATGCGGTGTTCGTGTAAGGGAGCGCTTTTCGGAAAGTTCTTCCCGTTTCTGTTATAGGTAATTTTTTTTTTGTTCCAAAGTAATAAAATAATGCAGGCGGTTAACTGTTTATAGTCGTTCTTGATTATGTGTTCGCGGACAACTTTGAAGTCTGTCCATTGATTTTTTTTTTTAAGCGCTGGAATTATTTTGGACAGTTCAGTCTTAATTTACTTTTAAATCCAGAGTTTTTCTCATTCATCTTTTATAGTCTGGACTAAATAATTTGTATTTTTATGTAAAAATGCCCCCTATCATGGAGTAATGAGGCTGTTTTAAAAAAATTGTTTTAAAAATTTTATTCATTATTTTTAGAGAGAGGGGAAAGGGGGTAGGAGAAAGGGAGAGAAACATCAATGTATGGTTGCCTTTCACCTGCCCCCAGCTGGGGACTGGCCTGCAACCCGGATGTGCCCTGACTGGGAATCGAACCAGACACTCAATTTTCTTATGTGACAACCTGTAATTTCAAGACTTGAAATGTATATATTAAATCTCTCTTGAGCTCTAATATCAAGTGAACTATCTAGTGTGGAAATTAGCTGAAATCAGTTAACCTCACGAACATTATATGTAGAACTGAAGTTACGGACAAAAATTGGAGTTGAATGTTTCCCCTTTGACTCTAATAATTTGAAGGTGTATTCATTCCTAGGGAGGAGTACTGAGTACTGAGTACTTGAGTCTTTATCACTTAGGGAGTTTTCTGTATTTGTCAAGAGAGATTATTTTTACTTCAGCTTCTCAATAAATTGGACTACCAATCCCTGGGACCTTATAGGTATATTGAAGCTTACAGTGTATCTTATCCACTTTTTTCTTTGAAAATTTGTGTGTTTGCACTGAAGATGACTTTTTAAAAATTTTCTTTCTATATCTTAGGAGCAAGGGGAAGGGAGAGAGTAAGAGGGAGAGAGAGAGACATCCACACCTGTCCGGCTGCCTCTCACACTCCCACAACTGGAGACCTGGCCTATAACCCAGGCGTGTGCCCTGACTGGGAATTGAACCAGCAGCCCCTTGGTTCACAGCCCGGTGCTCAGGCCATTGAGCCACACCAGCTAGGGCTGAACATGACTTATGAGTGAAAATCCCTAGTCATTTATTTTTGTTCTCCATCCCTCTGATGGCCAATGGGATGGAGAAATGTGATAGGATTCCTTTCTGTCTACCCTTCTAAGCAATACTTAATTTTGCAGCCCTCTTTGAGCAACTGTGATGTCACCTTCCAACCATAGTCTAGTTTTGTTTTATACCTCTGCCCATCCTCCTGTTTCCTGTCAAGGGTAGTGTTTACGATAATGAACTCTGGTAGTCAGCTGGAGTTCAAACTCTGCCTCCACAACTTGACAGCTCCCAGCCTCCCTGCACTTCTGGTTCCTCACCTGTAAGGCAGGGGTAATGATACCTGCCAATCTCCTTGGATGGTTGTGAGTAATAAGATTACTGTCCATGTAAAGACCTGACAAGACAAACACTCAATGAATATTAAGTGAAAAAAAAAGAAAAAGTTACTTCTACTTCATCTTGTTTTAAACTTGTCACCTCCTTTTTTTTTCTTATTTTTTTTCTTTTTTTTAGAAAAAGATGCAAAATAAATAGATGAGTTAATATGGCTTCTCTGGTGAATGTTTGTCAAAAGGGATTTTATGTATATGGCTAGAGAACCCTGAAAAATATTCTTTCAGTATTTCTGTTGGTCACTGTTACCTAAAGCGTAAAGTACTAGGATTAGCAGCAGTACTGTGGAGTAACTTTTCTTTCTTTTTTTATTATTTTATTTTAAGATTTTATTTATTATTTTTAGAGAGGGGGGAAGAGAGAGAGGCAGAGAGGGAGAGAGACATCATGTATGGTTGCCTTTCACCTGTCTCCAGCTATGGACCTGGCAGGAGACCTGGCTTGCAACCTGATTATGTGCCCTGACTGGGAATTGAACCAGCGAGCAACCTTTGGGTTCGCAGGCTGGCACCTTAACCACTGTGCCACCAGCCAGGGCTGGAGTAACTTTTTGTTGAATTTTTTGTGACTAGATTTTAGGGTTATTTTTTTTTAACATAAGTGTTTTGGAAATACTACTTTATATACTGGTGGGTTTTTCCTAAAAATAAAAATTTTATTCTAACTCAAATTGTATAGTGAAAACCCTATTTTAAGATACTAGCAACATAATGCCAATTGGAGAATACTTTTTAAAAATGGGTGTGAATGGTTACGGTCTGCCTGTCTGGCCTCAAAAATTTGCATAAAATAATAAAGGTATGTCTTCTGAGAGGTGTAACTCTGAACAGTAACTTCAATTAGTCCAACCTTTGAAGCTAATTGTGAATTTGACTCCTCCGTGTGCAGAGAAATCCTTCTGCAGTTTCCTCCTGCCACAGCAGGATGCACAGTAGTTTTAAAAGATGGTGTGCAAGAGAACTGGCCTGCCGCTGTTCAGGACATTCTGTGACTAGAACTATATTTAACTCTCGGTAAGAAGCTCTTCGATGTGATAAACATGTATTTTGAAGAACCTTGGTGATGATCTCTAAGTAAGGAGGGAAACTTAGCTTCCTTGTATGTTAGCAGATCTTTTTCTGATTATAAAGTGCCTACTTAGGAAACAAATTTGAGGCTTGCATAGGAGTATGAATATGTAAATTTTATATTGGACCACCCTAGCTGTGTCTGGATCCTGGCCTCAGCTGCATATTAAGTAGAAATACCTTTAGGATATTACTTCATTAATGTGAAATAGCCCAGATTTCTGAATACTGAAACCCATCTTAATGAAGGTAAGATCCTGGTACAAATACATGATTTTTGTGAGTTGAAAAAAACCACTTGGATTACTTTTCTTTGATGGATTGTAGCTTTTAAAAAAAGTGTTGGAGGGGGGAGGCGGGTTAAGTGGTTTTCAACATCCCAACACCCCGTTATCATTTTACCTTCCCTTGATACTTAGAATTCACAAGGTCAAAACCTTTGCATGTGTGTAGCTCCCAAGGCCAACCCCAGGATTGGTGGTGATCAAGACTCACACAGCTTTCAACCAGTAGTCGCTTATGGCTGTGATTTGTCACAGTAAAAAAAATACAGAGCACAGTCAGCCAAGGGGAAAGGCACGAGGGGCAAAGTCCTGAGGAAATTAAACACTGGCTTCCAAGAGTCCTGTCCCATGGAGGCATGGGGTATGCTTCATGCCTGCAGCAACACACTGCAAATGCTGCCTACCAGGAAATCTCATTTGAGACTCGGTGCCCGAAAATGGGAGCTGGTCATGAAAGACATTCTGCCTAGCGGGTACCAAATTTCGCGCTGTCCGAGAGAAAGCACGGGTTCAGCATAAAGCACATTGCTTGTACAGTTTAGGGGCAGTGAGTCATTCTCAACAGGAAATGGTAGAAACCCTAAGACCAAGTTTCCAGACACCAGCCAAAGGCGACCTTGAAATGAGGCCTTTCTGGATAGTGGCTATGTTAGTTCTCTTCTGTACAACTTGGGATTCTGTATGTAATTCTCAGGAGTGGTTTTGAATGTGACTGAGCACCCTCAGTTTTAACGATCTCTCGGACATGAATGAGACCAAGTGTAAATCTGTAAGTGAAGAACTGTGGTGATAGGTAAGTGCCACCTAGCAGAGAGAGACGCAGGCAAATAGCTGCCATAGCTGCAGGCATTGCTGGACACCTAATCCATTCAGACTTGCTTCCCTTCTTCCCCTTTTAAGACACTTCTTTCTTGGTGCTATCATTCAAATCCATCTTTGGAAGAAAATTGAGAAAATGAAGATTTGGGAATGATATTCACATGTAATAGGATGAACAAAGTGTTTTCCTGTCCATTTATGCTTTAGGAATGCAAAATAGGTAAATATACTCAAGATTCCTCCAGCTCCCAACAGCGAATCATTCTATTTCTATTTTTGTGTTGGTGCCCATTGCCAGAGTCATATTAACAAGAAGCTATATTTGGTTTTGGGAGAGCCAGCATACAAATGATTTCTGTTTCCATCTCTATTTAGCACATATCTGTCTGTTACAAAACATTATAGATATCTCTTACTCAATAGGCATATTAATCTAGGGAAGGCCACAGAGAAGACCGATACCTGAAACAGAAGAGAGGAGCTGACGTTAAAAATTCCACAAGGCTATGTTAATTTAGGCAGAGTGCTTGTCCTTCTTCAGTTAACGGGTTCTTTCGTGACACTTGACTTTTTTTTTAAATCAAGGGAAATGAACCTTTTTTATTTCAACAGTAGTCAAGTGTTTGTTCACAAGCAACATCAGGCTTGGAATAATCCATCATATACGCTGTGGAAATTAACAAAGAATGAGGTCTGTGTGTACGTACAGGCCAAGGTCTGTTGCTTAGTGAATATTACACCTGTGGCTCCATTTCAATAAAAACAATACACCACAAACACTTAAGACCCCTCCCCAGCATATTCTTTTGCACATAAGATTGACGGAGTCAGTGATTTTTGATACATACTGTAATTTATTCTACAGATATCTCTATATGATAGTTTATCAATGTGTCCTTGTTATCTTAATGTTTTATATGTATTTTCCCAGGCCTCTCTTTTTATCTCTTTTTGTATACAGAAGTTTTTCTTTTGTTTAAGTCCCTCGAAGCTGGTGTGCTGAGGATGGAGAGTTGGCCCTTTCTCTTTCTATCTCTGATGCCGGGCCTGCAGCAGACACTGGACACGTGTTTTGCACATGAGAACATGAGTCTTACTCTTCAGGGATATTTTGCTATGTACAGTATACACATAGAGTGAATGGTTTGTCAACTTGATAAATGTCCTGAACAGGTCCTATATATTAAATAATCTTTCCTTTGTTTTTTGGAAATGGTTCCTTTAGTGGGTTTTTATTACAAGTAGGATTAGCTTGTTAAATTCTTGATGTTCTGTGACGAGGATTCTTAATTTTTTATCTTTCTGCAGAATCTTGGTTATTTTCATTTTGAGTTAAAATCTCAAGATTTTCATAGGTCTTGAGTTCTGTATGTCAGGCTTGATGAAAGGACCAAAAATAGCCAAATAGTTTTGAAAAAAAGGAAGGGAACCTCTCTTCCCAGGTATTATGATTTCTTAATAGTAATTAAATCCATCTATTACTGACCCATCGGTAGGAGACCAACGAGAATGGAACATGAGGCAAGGATTAAAGTGCTGGCCCTTTATTTGGGGAACGCAGGCCCACTGTTGGGAGGTGGGAAAAGCTGGGAGGCAGTGCAGCATGCTATGGTCCCTTAGAGGGAAATTCGTTTCCCTGGCCCCCTCTTCTCTCCCTCTTCCCACTAGTTGAGGTTCACTCCATGGGGAGATGACTTAACACACGTCTCCATATTGTGCTGTCCAGCCCTCAGCATCTGCACAAAAAGCCAGGTCCCACGTGCCACCTGCGGCATTCCATCCACGTCTGGAAGGGGAGCGGCACGCAGCTCAGCGTAGTTAGAACCAGGGCAGAGCAGGTGCACATCTTCAGCCCAGGCTGCAGAGCGCTCCGTGGCTGGGCAGAGGAACCATTCATGACAACAGCAGAGCAGTTCGAGAGGTGGAAGCCCCCTCAGAGGAAAAGACTGTTAAGGGATTGTGGGGGTGGGGGTGGTTTACAAGGTTGTGTCCAGGTCTCAGAAACCAGGGAACAGACATAGTTCTTTATAAAAGCTTGGCAGAGGTGACATTACAAGTTAGTGAGGAAAGAATAGCACTGTATAATAAATACTGCTGGGCCAGTTGGCTTACCGATAGAAGTAATAAAATTAAAATGAATCCCTACATTATAACTACAACAGATTACAGCTCTGGATCAAAGACTTGTTAAATGTGAAAGCAAAAATTCTGGGATAAAAATGCAGGAGTGCCTTTTTGACTTCTATGTAGGAAACAGTTTCTAAAATAAGACCCAAATAGCACAGACCATAAAGGGAGAAGAATGATAGATTTGGCTATTTTAAAGTTTAGGAACAACAGCAAAACTTCAGTAGCACTAAGCAAGATGAAAACACCAGCCCAGACTGTGAGAAGATATTTAAAATGCATAAAACCAGTACAAGGTAAACATTTATTGTTCTAAAAATATAAACAAAACTGGTACAGATCAATAGAGAACATATAAACAACCAAGTAGAAAAAATAGGTTAATTTTGTGAATAGATATTTTACACACAATAAAAGTCCAGTGACTGCCCTGACTGGTATGGGTCAGTGGATTGAGCACTGGCCTGAGAACCAAAGGGTCACTGGTTCAGTTCTCAGTAAGGGTACGTGCCTGGGTTGCAGGCCAGGTCCCCTGTTGGGGGGACCTATGTGAGAGGCAACCACATACTGATGTTTTTTTCTCTCTCTCTCCCTCCCTTCCCCTCTCTCTAAAAATAAGTAAAAATCTTTTTTTTTTAATCCAATGGCCAATAAACAGGACATGCTGCATTTTAAAAAATATCAAAGGTGCAAGTTAAAAGGTAACTGTTACACGCTCACTAATTGACAGAAATGGTAAAGTCTGTTGATAAAGATACTGAGAAATAGAAACTTAATATAATGTGTAAAGAAACTAAAAATCCATGTTTTTATCAAATCCCTGGAGGAGCAGAGAAATGTCTGTCCCTAAACGGCCACCCTCCCACCAGTGTTAGCTCTCCTCCTCTGGCTTCTACTTTTAAGTTTCATCCTGAGTGCTTGGCTCTTGCTGCTCAGGTCATTTTCACCACTGTCACTGTCAGACTGTTTCTTTCTTGTTTACATGTCTATTAGTCCCAGTTCTTAGCTCTCATCCTTCGTGGTTTTCTGTTAGTATTTTCTCATAGATCTGGAAATGCAGTAAGTAGCTTATTAGAATCTTGTACATGAAAAGAGGCCCAGAGTAAGGCCTGATAGATTCTTAGATTCTCCTGGTGGCTGGTGGGTAGGTAGATATATTTTTTAGCATATCTGTTTCATCACAGACCTTCAGAGGCCTATTTATTTATTTACATATTTATTATATTTTTATGATTCTGAAATCTTTTTCCTATTAGGCAAAGTTGCTAAATAGATGAAATGAACTTGAATTTAGTCTGTACATTTAATCTGTCATTGTTTATATATAAACTATATATAAACTCAGGGCCTTATAATGGTATACTGTCACTTGCCTCATCAAATATAAAGCAGTTGGAATAAAGAAGTTGGAGGTTGGCATATAAATTCATGGAAGGATATGTTTATAAAAGAATTTGTATAATATGTGAGTTTTTCTTAACGTATTTTAACTAGTAAATAAAATTATCTTTTTAAAAAGCAGCTTTATTGAGCTATAATTCCTGTACCATCCAATTCATCCATTTAGAGTGTGCAGTTCAGTGGCTTTTAGTACATTCACAGAGGCGGATCCATTAGAGAGAACCCTTTCGTTACCCCTAGATTCCCCAGTGCTGGGCAGCGGCTTATCAGTCTACGCTCTGCCTCTCTCGATTTGTCTGATACGGACGTGTAAACAGAGCCATACAGTGTATGACAATTGTCATTGCCTCCCTTCACTAAATACAGTAAGTCCCCCTTATCCGTGCTTTTACTTTGTGCGGTATGTTACCCATGGTCAACCACTGTCCACAAATATTAAGTAGAAAAACTCCAGAAATAAACAATTTCTAAGTTTTAAATTGTATACCGTCCTGCTTCCTGAGGAGCAAGGTGAAATCTCATGCTGTCCCACTAGTTCCCACCTGGGATGTGACTCATCCCTTTGTCCAGCGTCTCCCAGCTGCACACCCTCCTGTCCCGTTAGATGGGCTGTTGAGGTATCACAGAGCTGTGTTTAAGTAACACTTGATTTACTTAGCAATGGTCCCAATGTGCAAGAGTAGTGATGCTGGCCATTGGGATATGCCAGAGAGAAGTCTGAAAGTGCATCCTGCAAGTGAACGGGTCGACAATCACAATTTAATAAAGCACAGAAAAGATCATGTGCCAAGGTTGCAAAGGTCTGCGGTAAGATTGACTCTTCTGTCCATGAATTGTGAAAAAGGAAAAAGTAAGCCATGCTAGTGTGGGTGTCCCACCTCAGACCATAAAAGTTACAGCCACAGTTCGTGGTAAGTGCTTAGTTAAAATGGGTAAGTCCTTAAATTTGCGTGTGGGAGACATGAAACGAAAACATGTTTTAATTGATGGCATCGTGTTGTGCCAGAAAGCTTTGAGCCTATGCGAAGACTCCAGCCAAGAGCCCGCTGAAATGACTAACCCTGTTAACTTTGTTACAGTTGTTCTGTGTTAAGTAAGTCTGTGTAGGGAAATGTAGTGTATGTATAGGAATCTAGGAGTTTCTGGCATCCCCTGAGGTCTTGCGATGTAAACATTGTGGATAATGCAAGTATTCGGCTTCAACATTACAATGTGTCAGTACTTCATTTCTTTTTTTCACTGAGTAACAGTCCATTTTATTTATCCATTCACAAATTAACAGGTATTTAAGTGTTTTCCACTTTTTGGCTATTGTGAATAATGCTGCTATGAATGTGGGTAAACAGAACTTTTCATTTCTTTTAAGTATATATCTGAGAGTGGAATTGCTGGATCGTATGGTGATTCTGTTTTTTAACTTACTGAAGATCTGCCAGGTTGTTCCACAGCAGCTGCACCATTTTCCATCTCACCAACAGTACGTGAGAGTTCCATCATCACCATGTCCCTCACAGATACTTGCTGGTGTCTGTCGTTTTAATTTAGCCATCCTCCTTAGATGTGAAGTGGCATCTCGTTGTGGGGTGTTAGTTTTATGATTTTATAAGATACCTTTCAGGTTTTCCCTCACATTTTTAATACATAAGGAATGATGCCTTTAAGTGTGTGATAGAATCCTCTTTTTTAATTGTTGATTTTCTTTTCCTGACAGGCTAAGGAAATTTTAACAAAAGAATCAAACGTGCAAGAAGTCCGTTGTCCCGTTACCGTCTGTGGAGATGTTCATGGTCAATTCCATGATCTTATGGAACTCTTTAGAATTGGGGGAAAATCTCCAGATACAAATTACCTGTTCATGGGCGACTATGTAGACAGAGGTTATTATTCAGTGGAGACTGTGACTCTTCTTGTAGCATTAAAGGTATGATTAATGAAATTTGGTTTTTTTTCAAGCTTTAAACCAACAAAAGGCAAAAATGACAATGTTGCATTATCACCTGTTCTATTTAATGATTCATTCAGTTTATAGCCCCTTAAAGTAATGGTTGCTTTGCATCTTATAAAAGAGATGAGAATGATACATTAAACCTTCCTGCTTACTTCTGGTAAATCATTCTCTTGGAGAATCTATAGCTGAAGTCCAGGATCATTTTTGACTTAGTCACTTATCCTTTATGTTTAGTCAATTAACAATTTTTTTTTCTTAAGTCTTTTTAAATTCTTGCCTTGAAAAGTCTGTTACCCATGTCTTTATATATTTACCGTCTCCCCTAGTTTGCATCTTCAGCACTTCACACTCTGCTTATTGCCAAAGCAGCAATATTGGTAACTGTTATTTCTGCCTCCCAGATCTGGGCCCTGCACATTTTCCTCACCTTTGCATGTGCTGCCAGGTTAAATCTTGAACACTTCCATCGTGTTGCTTCCCTGCCCCCAGATTCTTCATGATTTCACATTGCCTGAGACTGAAGCTCAGACTCCCTGCTTGGCCCTCTAGACTGGAGCCTGAACTTGCCTTCCAGTGGTTGTGTCAGCTCAAAGAGTTTCAGTGCTCAGTCTGTCTCCATGTTTCCTTCCTCAGTTCCGTCACAAGATTACTCTTGATTTCTTACCTCTTAGGCCAAGACTCAGTTAAAGTTCTTCTTCCGTGAAGTCTTCACCCATTTTAGCCTTATTCTTTCACTCTAAATTATTGTGAAAAGGTGTTGTCCTACCCTTGTTGATATTACATAGCGGTTTTGTTGCCTTGTGTTGTTTGCTCATATACGTCTTCAGTGCAATTAGTCTCTGAAGTGTAGAGGCCATGTATAGTGAGTGTTGTACTTGTGGAGGGAGACGGCACCTAGCTTTGAGCAGAGTTGAATTCTA
The DNA here is from genome assembly GCA_004026585.1 of Noctilio leporinus. Classification (NCBI taxonomy): domain Eukaryota; kingdom Metazoa; phylum Chordata; class Mammalia; order Chiroptera; family Noctilionidae; genus Noctilio; species Noctilio leporinus. The sequence goes on along the minus strand of PVIW01001086.1, from coordinate 290,096 downwards.
GACATAATGGGGTGCTTAGTAAGCATATGTGAATGAAAGTATGATTTGCAGCTTTTGATTAATTAGGTTTACAGAATATGGTGCTTTTTATGAATGATCAGACATTCTAACTAAACAGTATGTTTTAAGGTATGTATATTTTGTTATAAAACAGAGATTATTAATACATTTGAAATCTTGCCTAGATTTGGCAAAGGCCTGTTTTTGTTGGCAAACACAATCTTCTTCTGGAAAATAAATGTTGAAATTAGAGGGAGAAGTTAGTCTATAGAGGAGTTTGTCTCAGGCCCAAATCTCTGATTTTCAAGTTACCTACAGAAGGGTTCCCGTAAGACTGTCAGCTGATTTCTCAAAAGAAACTTGGCAGGCAAGAAGGGGTTGGCAAGAAGTATTCCAAGTGATGAAAAGCAAGGGCCTACAACCCAGATTACTCTGTGCAGCAGAGTTATTATTTAGAATGGAAGTGGGTGGATAAAGTGCTTCCCAGACAAGGTGAAACTAAAGGAGTTCATCCTCACCAAGCCCTTACTATATGAAATGTTAAAGAGAAACATTTAAGAAAAAGAAAATTAAAAATATGAGCACTAAAAAGACAACAAACTCATAACTATCCACAAACAATTACTTTTTTAAAATGCTGAGCGAACAACTAGACCAGGAATAGAACCATAGATGGAGGAGATCATATGGAAAGTTGTCAGAGATGAAGGGGGAGGGGAAGAATGGGGAAAGGTGCAGGGATCAAGAAGCATAACTGCTAGGAATAAAATAGACAAAGTGGCATGAAAGGTATAGAAGCCCTGGCTGGTGTGGCTCAGTGTATTGAGCACCAGCCTGCAACCCGAAACATCACCAGTTCGATTCCCAGTCAGGGCACATCAGTGAGGCAACCACACATTGATGTTTCTGTCACTCTCTTTCTCCCTCCATTCCTCTCTATAAAAATTAAAAAATACAATCCTTTAAAAAAAAAGAAAAGAAAAGAAAAGAAAGGAAATGGAGAAGCCAAAGAACTACATGTATGACCCATAGACTTGAACTAAAGGATGGGGGTAAGTACTGGAGGGAAGGGAGGTCCCAGGCAGAAGAGGGCAAAAGGGAAAAAATTGGGACAAATGCAATAGCATAATCAATAAAATAACATTTTTTTAAAATCGCAGTGTTATTGGAAGAATTAGAAGGCTAGTAATAGTTTGAGGATGAAGGTTATTATTTTTAAGATTTTATTATTTTTTAGAGAGAGGGGAAAGGAAAGAGGCAGAGAGGGAGAGAGACTTCAATGTATGGTTGCCTTTCACCTGCCTCCAGCTACAGAGCTGGCTGGAGACCTGGCTTGCAACCTCATTATGTGTGCCCTGGCTGGGAATCGAACCAGTGACCTTTGGGTCCTCAGGCCATTACTTTATCCGCTGTGCCACCAGCCAGGGCCTGAGGATGAAGGTTATTAAAGACAAAAGAATCACATAAATGTTTATTAAGTAATAATAGGAATCCGTTAATAAAGGATTCCAGTGATAGTGATCTAAATAGTAATGAAGAAAGAAAATATTTACACTAAATATTTCATCATTATTTAATCAATAAGGACATGGTTATGAATGACAACGTTTTTTACTCTGAAAAGATATAACATTTAACTTACTGGCAGACAAAAGAGCCATTTAAAAAAATGGGTCATAGGTTAATGTATTTAACATGTCACCAGTGAAAATATGGTTTGTACCATGAGTTTTTTGTTTTTGTTTTTTGGCTTTTTCTCCAGGTGCGTTATCCAGAGCGTATTACAATATTGAGAGGAAACCACGAAAGCCGACAGATTACCCAAGTCTATGGCTTTTATGATGAATGCCTACGAAAGTATGGAAATGCCAATGTCTGGAGATATTTTACAGATCTGTTTGATTATCTTCCGCTTACAGCTTTAGTAGACGGACAGGTGTGTATGTGTGTGCTCAGCTCGGGTGGGTGGTGGGGGTTGGGATGGGCTGAAAGTAGGAAAAGATTTTCTCCTAGTAATTTAGGGTCTAGATTTATATGACATGTCCTTTCATTGGCATTTTTGGGGCGGGGGCGGGGATGGCTCTTTCTTTTATATTTGATTATAGAACAGGGACTAAGATAAGTTTTATGCCTACTGAGAGCACCAAATTTCCAGGTTATCAGATATATGTTTAAATCTTTTGGCCAAATAATATTCTAGTATATTTTTTATTGTACATAAAATGTAGTAAGTAAATGATAAAGATCCTAATGTGTAATACTAGTAAAGCAAAGTTGTATTTTAAAATTATCTTCACATACGAGTGTTTACTGGCTGCCATTAATAACCTTTTATTCCAATTTTTATGGTAACTGCAAGCAGTAATACTGTATATTACAGCTTTTTTACCCAGAAATGACTGCCTTGTTTCTACCTATAACGAGTATTACATACTGTAAAATGTATACAAATAAAACTTACATGAACAAGAAAAAACTTAATGTTTCCTACTATCCTGGTTTATAAATGTAATCCCTATGAGCATGAACTGATTTTAATTTAAGCAAAACATCAGAAACTCTCACCAAAATCAGAAGAAAAATTCCCTCCAAAATTTAATTCCACATCTCTGCCTGAGAACAAACAAAAACAACACTAACTTGCATTATTTAATTTTGTTTTGGAAATTTAGCAAGTACAGTGAGCAGTAAAAAGAATAAAAAGGTTTAAACATTGAAAAGAAAAATATATTTGCATGTACTCAGAAAAATCAAGCAAAACTGAAAAATTATTGGATCCAGTAACAGAAATTGATAGGGTCTTTGTAGTAAGAGGAAAAAAGTTTATACATCAGTAACCAGTAGAAAATGTAATAATGGATCACAAAGATAGAGGTCTCATTCAGAGAAAAGGAAAGAAACTATAAAATACTAGGAATTTTAAATAGAAAAGACAAAAAATATATTTACATGTTACGTGTGATTTTTTTTTTTTTCCTAAGATTTTATTTATTTCCAGAGAGAGAGGAAGGGAGAGAGACATCAGTGTATGGTTGCCTTTCACCTGCCTCCAGCTACCGACATGGCTGGAGACCTGGCTAGAGACCTGGCTATGTGCCCTGGCTGGGAATCAAACCGGCGCCCACCCACTGTGCCACCAGCCAGGGCGTCCACAGTGATTATTTTTAAACTATTTTGAAAGAGCTATTGGGATTGACATTTATAATCATTACTTTATATTAATTTTTAGCAATTCATAAATTTCTTTTTAAATTCATAAACAGATATTCTGCCTCCACGGCGGCCTCTCTCCATCTATAGATACACTGGATCACATAAGAGCCCTGGATCGTTTACAAGAAGTTCCACATGAGGTATAAACTTCGTTTACATTGAAAGAAAACGAAATATAACCATATTGTAGTAAATCGTGATTAGTTAAATACGACTGCTAACAAGTTATGACATGAGCTTCATTTTCTCTGCCAGGGTCCTATGTGTGATCTGCTGTGGTCAGACCCAGATGACCGTGGGGGCTGGGGGATTTCACCACGCGGTGCTGGCTATACCTTTGGACAAGATATTTCTGAGACATTTAATCACGCCAATGGTCTCACTCTGGTTTCTCGCGCTCACCAGCTTGTAATGGAGGTACGTCCTTTTCCTACAGGGTGGTGGTCTTTATTTCAGCTCAACGCACGCATCGGAACAGCTCCCATGCTTTAGAATAGCAGAAACATTCCTCACCATTACCCAAGTGGAAGGAGCAAAAGTTCGGCTGGCATTAGCAAGTAGGGAAAGTACTTGTTTGCCAGGGGAAAATTATAATTCACTTTTGAAGCTAATTCAGACTTAGAGAAAAGTGCAAAAATAGTACCAAATAACTCCCGTGTATCTTACTATTTTTTTAATGCTTTTTTTTTTCCCAAGGAGAGGAGAAGGGGGAGAGAGGCAGAGAGGGAGAGAGAGACATCAATGTATGGTTGCTTTTCACCTGCCACCAGCCACAGACCTGGCTGGAGACCTGGTTTGCAACCTGGTTATGTTGCCCTGGCTGGGAATCGAACCAGCGACCTTTGGGTTCACAGGCCCGGCACCTTATCCATTGTGCCACCAGCCAGGGCCTCCCGAGTATCTTAAAGTGAGATTCCTCAAATATAAATTTTATTGAATTTAATTTTATTATTGTTGTATTACATCAAATATAAATATTTTAATACTTGTTTTATCATTCTGTTTCTTCCTTTCTCCTTCCCTTGCGTGTAGTAACTTCCTTTTAAACTGTTTGAATGTCAGTTGCAAATATGATGTTACTTTACCCCCAAATTTCCATGTATATTTTGTAAACATAAGGATTTTTCTCTTGCATAATCATAGTATGCTTATTACATTCAGTAAATATGCATTGATGTGGTACTGTTATGTAACTTAAACACTTTAAATTTTAACACTATCACTAGTGGCTTTTACAGCCAAATGTAATTTACTGTATATTTGTATATCTAATCCAGGATCATGCTGCATTTATTCTCCTTTGCTATGGAAATAATTCCTCAGATTTTCTTTGTTTCACACAATTGTGACATTTTGTTACTACTAGAGGAAACTGGCCTGTGTTTACCTTATAATGGCTTCAAAATACAGCAAAAATTTACAGAGTTTACAAGAAATCTGACACCCTGGCCAGGTAGCTCAATTGGTTGGAGTGTTGTCCTGATACACTGAGGTTGTGGGTTCAATTTCCAGTCAGAGCACCTATAAGAAGCTATTAATGAGTGCATAAAGAAGTGGAACAAATGTTTCTTTCTCTCTTTCTTTCTCTCTCCCCTCCCTCACTCCCCCTTCCCGTTTTCCTCCCCCTGTCCTCTCTCTCTAAAGTGAATAAATTAAAAAAAGAAATTACCGTAACAGTGGGAGGAATTGAGTACAGATCATAGGCCAGATGGCATAGATTAAGTCCAAATGAGGCCTTTACTGAGCTCCATGTAACAGTAAAACCCTGTGCCTATCAGTGGAGCATCCTGTGCAAGTGCACAGTATTAATGGTGGGTACTGTATAAGGTACTTAGAAGACTGCATTTCTACAGAAAATATCTCAATTTTTCAGCTTAAGTTTATCCGTGTCAAGTTTATAATTGTGTAGTGATACTATATTTTTTTAATGCCACAGGGATATAATTGGTGTCATGACCGGAATGTGGTTACCATTTTCAGTGCACCCAATTACTGTTACCGTTGTGGGAACCAGGCTGCTATCATGGAATTGGATGACACTTTAAAATATTCCTTGTAAGTAACTAAATTTTCATTGTTATGTAATCACTTTTAGAAGGCAAATTTAAAATTTAGGTTATTAAAAAGGAGGTGGAGAATTTCTGCTTGTGGAATAATAGAGTGAGGAATATGGTAAACTCTCCCCAATAAAAACAACTGTTTAATTGGAGGAAATTATTTTAAACAAGTATTCCAAATTTTTGGAAATTGTCTCTAGTATATACAGCAAGTAGAGAAACGCATATTCTAGAAAACTTGCTAAACCTCAGTAACAACAGCCTGAGCCTGTGGAAGTTAAGCCACAATGGACTCCCTTCCCCAGGTCTTCATTCCTAGCGTGGAGACCACACCGAGCACTGCACTCTGTGGGTACGGATGAGAAGGTAGGGCCTTCCCCTTCCCCAACCCCTTACCCCCCGGGGGCCACAGCCAGCATATCACACACCCGCAGCCCTAGGTCGCAGAAACTCTGTTCCTGGTGGGCTCAGTTCAGGAGCCTGAGGTTTCCTTTCCCTATCTAGCTCCTGGGGTAGAAGCTCTACTCCAGGTGTGCATGGCAGAAGACAATAGATCTTAAAAGATCTCACCACAAGAAGAAACTTCGTAATAATGTGCAGTCATGGATGTTAACTAGACACACTGTGGTGATGGGTTCTCGCAGTGTATACATTTATTGAATCATGTGTACACCTGAGAATAGTATATCAGTTACATCTCACTTGAAAAAAAGCAGGTAACAATCTATGCGTGCTAGTTTCAGCAAAAGGGAAAAAAAATAAAATAAAATAATGGGGTGTGGGGAGAAAACAGCCCCAAAGCAGTGACATAGAAGTTCTGTTCAGGGTAAGAGGCAAAACAAAACTTCCTTAGCTCTGCCTGTGGTGGTTGATCTTACGCAGAAGAGAGGGTAGAGAAGCCCAGGCCTAAATATTTTGTTGAAAACAATGAGTAACATGGTAGAAACCACTTAGGAGCGCTCTCTTCACTCTCATGATACTAGAGCAGCAAGCAAAAGAGCCGAGCAAGGAGAAGTTTAACAGATAAAAATAATGAAGGATTGCTCTAGCTGGTGTGGCTCAGTGGATTGAGTGCTGGCCTGTGAACCAAAAGATTACCAGTTCAATTCCCAGTTAGGGCACATGCCTGAGTTTCAGGCCAGGTCCACGGTTTGGGGTGAGAAGCAACCAACATCAGTGTTTCTCTGCCTCTTTCTCCCTCCCTTCCCCTTTGTGTAAAGATAAATAAATAAAATCTTTAAATAATAATAATTAAGGATAAATGGACAGAGCCTCAGAAATGTGGGCATCTTGAAACACACCAGTATCAGTGTGTGGGAGTTTCAAGAGGAGAGAGAAAAGGGGACAGAAAGAATATTTGAACAAATACAACTTAGAACTTCGTAGAAGTTGATGATAAACATTAATTTGCACATCCAAGAAAGCTCAGCTAACTCTAACTTGGATAAATTCAAAGAACTCCATACCCAGCCAGACATGTCATAATTAAAATGCTAAAAGTCTAAAAGAAAAAATCTAGACTACAGTAAGAGAAAAATGACTTATAAAAGAGAACCTGAATAGGATAATCATCTGACAGTCTTCATGAGAAAGGCATGGGACAATATATTCATTCAAAGGGCTGAAAATAAAAAACTCAGCCAAGAATCTTTCTTCCAGCAAAACTTCAAAACGAATGGAAAAGAAGAATGTTCCCAGATAAACAAAATTGGGAAAGTCAACACTAACAGACCTGCCAAGAGCCTAGTCTATTTCAGGCTGAAAGCAAATGATACCAGAAAGTAAATCAAAAGCACATGTGCACACACAGTGGCTGTTGTAAAAGTCCAGTTGCACCTTCCTTAACTGACTACAAACCATTTGTTACACAATTGTAGGTAAGCTTGTAGTATAGTTGAACTTACAGGAAATACCGTATTTACAAATTAGTATAATTGACAGTAATAGTACAGAGGAGATGGTTGGGAACAAAGCTTATTAAAGTAATACTAGGTGGTAACTTGAATCCTAAGAAAGAAAAATGAGGTTAATATGACAGTGTCTATAAATACATACTTGCTCTCCTTTCTCTCAGCTTCTTTCAGGCCATAAGATTATATAAAATTATAATAAGTATTTTGGGGTTTGTAATGTATGTAGCAAAACTGTAAAAGGGAGGAGAATGGAAACAAGTTATATATACTATATAGGAGTAAGTTTCTATAATGCACTAGAATTATGTTAGTATAAATCTGAAGTAGAATGTCATGGTAGGTTGTGTACTGTAAGCTCTACCGCAACCACTAATAAAGTAATTTAATTGTAAAGTTGTTAGAGGATTTTAAATGGTACACTAGAAAACATCCTCTTATTTAAAAAGAAAGAAGCTACTCCTGGCTGGTGGTACAGGGGATAAGGTGCCAGCCTGCGAACCCAAAAGTTGCTGGTTCAATTCCCCAGCCAGGACACATAGCCAGGTTGCAAGCCAGGTCTCCAGCCAGGTCCATAGCTGGAGGCAGGTGAAAAGCAACCATACATTGATGTCTCTCTCCCTCTGCTTCTCTCCCTACCCCTTCTCTAAAAATAATAAATAAATCTTTTTAAAAATTAACAATAAATAAAAATGCAATTAAAGCAGGAATCAAGAAACAACACACATATTTTAAATGGAAAGTACAAATCAGTCATAGCAATATTATAAATGTGACCAGTTTAAGCAATGCAAGCAAAAGGTAGAGATTATCAGGTGATTTTGTGTGTGTGTGTGTGTAGTACCTACAGAAAACAATTTACGTTAAAAAATATAAATACGGCCCTGGCTGGTGGCTCAGTGGATAAGGTGCTGGCCTGTGAACCCGAAGGTCGCAGATTCGATTCCTCAGCCAGGGCACATAACAAGGTTGCAAACCAGGTCTCCAGTCAGGTCTGTGGCTGGAGGCAGGTGAAAAGCAACCATACATTGATGTCTCTGCCTCTCTGCCTCTCTCCCTTCCCCTCTTTCTAAAAAATAATTAAAATATTTAAAAATATATATATATATATATATATATATAAAAATAAATAAAAATAGGTTAAGAATAAAATGGTAGAAAAAGATACCATTGCAAATACCAACCACAAGAACATTGCACTGGATAAAATGTCACACAAAATAGATTTAAAAATAAAAATTGTTACTAGACTTAAGGATATTTCATAATGATAACTATCACACCACCAGGAAGATTTATCAGCTATAAACATGCACTTAACAACACAGCCCTAGAGTATATGGAGCAGAAGTTAAAGACTTTTGAAGGAAGACAATTCAACAATAATTGTTGGAAACTTTTATTATACCACTTCCAATAATAAAACTAAGGGAATGGATGTAATACAGCAACAGTAAAATTAAAGAAATGATAATAAAACTAGGCAGAAGGTCAACAAAGAAATAGGACTTGAGAAACACTATGTACTAACTGTGTCTAACATCTACAGAGCACTCCACCCAACAACTGCCGAAAAGTCTTCTTAAATGCTGATGGAACGTTCTCCAATATTGGTTATATGCTAGGTTATGAACCTTGCCTCAATTTAAGAAGATTGGATTCATACAGAGTAAATTCTCCAAACACAATGGAATGAAATTAGAAATAACAGAAGAAGAACTGGAAAATTTATAAATGTGTGAAAGTTAGCACACTCCTAAATAACCAGTGGGTCAATGAAGAAATCAAAGGGAAATTAGGAAATACTTTGAGAGAAATGAAAGCGAAAATAGAATACCAAAACTTGGAGAATGCCGTGAAATGAGTGTGTATAGGAAAATTTATAGCTGTAAATGCATATATTAAAATCAAGAAAGATCTCAAATCAGAAACCTAACTTTATACTTTAAGGAACCAGAAAAAAAAACAAACTAAACCTAGTACAAGGAAAGTTTAGCATGAAAATAAAATGAAATAATAGAAAAACAACAGAAAATCAATGAAATCAAAAGTTGATTCTTTTCAATAAAAATGTTGATTTTTTTTTTCCCAATGAAAAACCTGGACCAGCTGAGAAGAGAGAAGACTTGTTATCAAAATCACTACTAACCTTACTGAAATAAAAGGAGTTACAAGGGAATGCAGTGAATAACTGTGTGGTAACATATTAGGTAACTTGAATGAAATAGGAAAATTCCTAGGAAAAAAGAAACTGCCAAAACTAAGAAATAGAATATCTGAATAGATCTGTAACGAGTAAAGAAATTGAATTCATAATTTTAAAACTGTCTACAAAGAAAAGCTCAGGCCCCATTGGCTTCTCTGGGAAACTGATCAGATGTTTAAGCCCTACAGGTGTGGCTTAGTTGGACATCATCCCACAAAACCAAAGGTCACCAGTTTGATTCTTGGTCAGCCCACAGGCCCGAGTTGCAGGCCTGGACCCTGGCTGGGGGCGTGCAAGAGGCAGCCAGTCAATGTTTCTCTCACACATGGATGTTTCCCTCTTTCTCCTTCCCTTCCCCTCTATCTAAAATAAATAAAATATTTTTTTAAATAGAAAGAAGTACTAATCCTTCACAAACACCTCCGAAAAACAGAAAAGGGATTACTTCCCAACACATTCTTTGAGACCTGTAAAGCCCTAATACCAAAATCAAAGACATTTTAAGGAAACTACAGATGAATGCTGTCAATACGTATAGATACAGATGACAGCAATATATAAAAAGGATGATACACCGTTGCCACCTGGTATTAATCCTAGGAATGCAAAGTTGGTTCTAAACATGAAAATCAATGTAATAAAATACATTAATAGAAGAAAGGAACAAAACCACATGATCATCTCAGTAAAGCCAGAAAAAGTGTTGTCAAAACCTACCACCCACCCTGGCTGGTGGCTCAGTGGGTTGAGCACTGGCCTGTGAACCCAAGTGTTGCTGGTTTGATTCCCAGTCAGGGCACATAACCAGGTTGCAAGCCAGGTCTCCAGCCAGCTCCGTAGTTGGAGGCAGGTGAAAGGCAACCATATATTGATGTTTCTTTCCCTTTCTTCCTCCCTTCCTGCCCCTCCCTCTTTAAATAATGAATAAAATCTTAAAACAAAACTCAGCACCCTTTCATAATGAAAATAATAAACTAGTCAAAGAATGTAACTTCCTCATCCCGATAAAGGACATCTACCAAAAATCCTAATATTGCCCTGGCTGGTGGCTCAATGGATAAGGTGCCAGACTGTAAACGTGAAGGTCACTGGTTAGATTCCCCAGCCAGGGCACATAACCAGGTTGTAAGCCAGGTGTCCAACCAGGTCCATAGCCGGAGGCAGGTGAAGGGCAACCATACGTTGATGTTTCTCTCCCTCTCTTTCTTCTTCCCTGCCCTTCTCTCTGAAAATAATAAATAAAATCTTTACAAAAAAAAAAAAGAAGAAAGCACTCAGTAAAAGACTGAATGCTTTGCCCTGAAATCTCACATAAAACAAGCACATCTGCTTTTTCCACTTTCATTAAACTGATGATAATATTGCAGACCTTTTATTGTGGGCACCGAAATGGACATTTTACCTGCTTAAATTTTCACCATAGCTCTGGGAGGTAGTTTCATGGAGAACACCTGCAATGACACTCATTCCAGGCATAACATTGATTTGTTTGCTTACAATTTCAAATTCATTAACTGTTCGGTTTTCTGTTTAATTTTTGTTTTGTTTTGTTTTTACCATTTACAGCCTCCAGTTTGACCCAGCACCCCGTCGTGGGGAGCCTCATGTTACCCGGCGCACCCCAGACTACTTCCTGTAAATTCCTCCTGGGAAAACAGCTGCCTTTCTATGTGGAGGTATACTGGCTTACAGAAAAAGTTCTATAAACACACACGTACACACGCACAACAAGCAACAGTAATCTGTGTGATTCTGTAACAAATTGGGAGTCAGGAATCTGTCTTGGCATTAAACTGCATCATGGACCAAAATGTGCCATACTAGTGACGAGCACTTAGCACAGTGCTGAGCACCGAGACTGAAACGTAGTACAGTTCTAGATCCGTCCATCCCGACGGTTTGCCTGCCGTGTTTGTAGTAACCGTTTTCCTCCGGACTGTTCTAGCAGAAAACCCTTCATCTCCTTCGGCACTTATTTGGGAACTTTAGTTATAGTTTATAACTGGCATGGATTAGTAGAGATGGAGTTTAATTTTTAAAAATATTCACAAGCTAATTTTCACTTAACCCATTATCCTTTATTTTATTGAAATGTATAATTAACTGAGGAAAAGAGTCTTCTTGGAAGTATGTTGTCATAACATTTAAAGAGATTTCCCTTCACTGATCTGCATATTTCTGTATATTTGTCATGACTGCTTGCATACTGTTTGGTGTACTGAGCAAATAAACTTTTTATTTTAAACAGAAACATTGATTTTTCTGTGATATACTTGAAAGTTTTATTATTTTGAAATTTGATACAAAATTTTGTCATGAAGAGTGGTGTAGAGGTAATTTAAATTAATGTTCTTTGTAGAAGGCTAATTTTATGAGAAAAAATAAATAGGATCTGGTATCTTTTAGACCATAAAACAGCCATTTGTATTTCTAAACATTTTATTAGGTAATTTGTGCTAATGTATGCAATGTTTTTATCTAGAAATTGTTTGCTTAAACTAGTATATAGCTAGGAAGAATCTTTTTGAGGGGAGGGAGAATCTTTTTAACACATTGTTGACTGGCAGTTTTAGACAAAAGCTAATGCAAATGCAAACACCAGTTAACTTGTGTAGCAAACTACATTCATCTGTTCATTAATTGTTGACAGGCAGTTTTATAGCAAAAGCTAATGCAAGTGCAGGCAAGAGTTTTTGAACTCATCAGTCAGTAGTGTCTGGGCTGGAAAACACGACTGTTTTCATGACCCGTCAACAGTGTGTTAAAAACCAAACGACATGATTAAACTGCAGGAGAGAGTTTACTAGAAGTGGTAGTAATTGTACTATTCAAATGTAAATGTAAATTCCAAGTAGAGAGGAAAATAGGGAGTCAACTTGGGGATAATGATAGGGGTGAAAGAAATAAAAAACTGTAAGTGTTTATGTAAGAAAATGACATGGTAGAAATAAATGTGACTATCTCAAAATTATAATCAATGTGAATGGAACTGAATTTTCTAAAAGACAAAGGGTCAAATGGGATTTTTTTTCTTTTTTTTTGTAACCAGCTATATACTGACTTAAAGATAGCAACAACAAAGTGAATTGGGTAGATTAAAGATAACATAAAATAGATCGAGAAGATACAAAAGGGAAATTTGGAGTAGCTATACTAATATTAAGTAGACTTTGTGACAAAATTTAAGAACAGGGGGTCATTGCAAATGAAGTTAGACTTCACCTGTATGCACATACCAAAATAGACTCAATATGTTAAAAACAATAATCCCTAGAAATGCAAAGATAAATTGAAGTTTTCATTGCAATGGTAGGCTTCAAGTAGCCTTTCTGTTAAGTCCAAAAAAGATGTAGCAGATTTGAGTAATGTTCTTATAAGATTGGTATAATGAATGAACAGATACAGATTGCTGCACACTTAACATAATACACATTCTTGTCAAGTTTATGAAAATTGGCAATTATTTCATACCAAAAGCTCTTTAAAAATTGGGTGTTACACCAAAATCTCAGACTATAATGCAATTAAGGTCAATAGCAAAAACAAAATATTTTGAAATCCATTTGAAATTTAAATAATGGTTCATAGATGAATAAAAAATTAAATTCTGTCAAATAGAATTTAGAAAAATGGTTATGAAAATATAAATGTGTGGACAAAGCATAGAGAATACCCAAATTTTGAAAAACTAAGAAATCTACATTTTCCTATTTCAAAACTTGGTATAAAACTACAATTATTGAGATAGTAGAGGATAGCTGTAAATGGACATAGTTCAATTAATGAAAGTCCAGATTGCAATTTACAATTTATAGTAAATTGTTTTTCAACAGAAATAAGGCAGTTCATTGAGGGAAGGGTTTGTCTTTTGAAGAAGTAGTGTTAGGACAATTGTATATCTGCATGGAAAAGCATGACCTTAGATCCTTACTCATCTCCCTTAGAAAAATATTCACTAAAAATGGATCATAGAGTTAGGCATACGACATAATACAAACTTTTACAAGAAAACACAGAAGAACCCTTTACATACCCTGAGGGAGACAAAGATTTCTTAAATAACAGTACCAAAAGAATATAAAATTGAAAAATTGAACTGCATAAAAATTCAACTTTTGTGCTTCAGAGGACAGAATTAAATGAAAAGACAAGATTCTACAAGAAAGTATTTGCAAAACATACCTGATAAAGGATTTGTATCGATATAAGAACTCTTACCATTCAGTAATAATAAGACAACCCAGTGAGAAGATGTGCAGAAAATGTGAGTAGACATTTCATTGAGAAGCTACAAAAATGGCTCAGAAGTACATGGAAAGATTCGTATCTGTCATCTTGCTATTTTGTTTACTATTGCCCCATGTATTCTTTTCTTTCTTAATTCTTTCGGATTAATTGAATATATTTCATTTATTTCCAGAGTGGCTTATTAGTTATACCTCTTTGTTGTTACTTTAGTAGTTACTTTAGGATTTGTGGTATGCATCTTTAACTTACAGACTACCTTCAAGTAATATTGTATAAAGTTTAGTATTAGAACCTTGCAATATAGTATACTTAACATTTATCCCCTCAAACTCTGCTATTGTCATATATTTGGCTTTTTACATGTATTAAAAACCCCATATAACATAACTTTGGTTTGAGCATTAGATTTTTGAAGGAATTTAAATAACAAGAAACAACCTTTTATGTGTTTACTCATGTTAATATATACTATTCCATTGTTCTTGATGTCTGTGTAGATTCAGATTTCCTCCTGGTATAATTTTCTTCTGCATTAAAGACTGACTTGATTATTTCTTGTAGTCCAAGTTTGCTGCTGCTGAATTTCTTCAACTTCTGTGTCTTAAAAGTGTTTCACATTCATTTTTAAAAGATGTTTTTACGAGGTACAGAATTCTTTTGTTACTCAGAGAGAACTGAAGCCCAGAGGCCTCAGATCCCACTAATGGTGGGCGGGCTGCCATGACCTTGTGTCCAGGCCGGTGACCTTGTGCTGAGGCCGGGTCGGGGTGCTGGGTTTTCCCGTGTCCCTGCACCTGTGTTAGAGAGAGGGCCTTTTTTCTTGCGCTTCCACTTTCTGGTTTGTAGACTGGTATTGCTTGTCGCTCAATGCTAGGCGCATGGTAGGAGCAGGTGAGGTGCCCTGTTGTCCCAATTCAGACTTTGACTTCCCAGGTGGGGTCCTCGGCATTACTGGCCTCCTCCCGTGGCAGAGACTGCGTGGAGTCTGCCTCTGGTCTGGCGTAGGGGTGTGTTGACTCATCCCCAGCAGCAGCAAATACCTGTTCGTTGCCCATGCCTGTCCCTCCATCAAGAGTAGAGAATGTTGTCTTTGCTGTTTCCCTTTCCCCAGCAGCACTAAGTATTCACCTGTGACCTGGGAGAGGAGGACAGACATTGCACTGCATTTCCAGAAACATCACCAGTGGCCTTGTGGCCCCTAAGAAGCCAGTGTGTTCCTCTGCAGCCACCAGTCACCTCTTTACGCCAGTGGCTTTCTCTGGTCTTCCGCACGCCTCACTCCTCATGAACATGGGGGAGAGGCCCATGGAGAGGAATTTCCAGGTGAGTGGGAACTCATTTTGTACCTGAGCTCCCAGCCAGGACCGGCTTCTTGTGTGTGGCTGGTGCCGCCACGTACAACCCCACACAGAAAGGCCTCGTGTTTTAACGCTGGGGTGTCACCATCTTGAATTCCTGAATTTTGAGCAAGGGCCCCTGCCTGCATTTGCATTTTGCAGCAAGATCCGTAAATGAAACACCAGTCCTGTTCCGAAGTGATGCAGTAACCCACACTTGGTCTTGAAAACTGTTAGAATCTTAGCTGAATTTTCCTTCCGTGCTTGTGGGGCAGCCACCTTTTCTGCCGTTTCCTGCTAAAGGGAGGGAGGACCGTCCTGCGTCCTCCGAGTGGATTGTCCTCTGTAGTTCACTTGCCACGATGACTTTGCAGCCTCCTGATTTTGTAATATCCTCTGTTCCCTTGTTCGGGTTTAAGAAACATTCTTTGCAGCTTTCTGTCTCAAGTTCAAGTCCAAAGCTGCTATACGTGTAGAACTTATTTTTGGGCCCTCAATTTCAGCCCGCAGAGCAATGAACTAATTATGGCCAGTCCTCCCCCACCCCCAGTTTCCTTCAGAAAAAAGTGGGTTTATGCTTTTTATTTTCTTCTTTCCCAAAAACAAAATACCCTGTAGTCACTGTCATTGTAGTAGAACAATCTGAAGTGACATGTTTTGATGAATAGGCAGCTTACTATATTATTAAACTCAAATGAGGGTACCTCCCACATCAGTCCATGAACAGTGAACGACTTTACAAAGTGAAGCGTGACCAGGGATGAAGCGTAATAAAATTCAGGGACAGTCCCTTAAGGACATGTGGCTTATGGGCTAGAGGTATGTAGGTTACAGAGTACACTCCTCAGCGTTTGAACTGTACTATTTCTAAATACCCAGAATGTTCTTCGGTATGCTAAAGATGGAGATCTTTACCATGTTTCCCTTTTACTCCTCAAGTGGTTTATTAAAAACCATGAGTATGCTAAATTGAAATAGGATTCAAGTTTTTTTCCCCGGGGCTTTTAAAAAACAATTTAAAGCTATTTTAACCACAGCCTTACTTTGTCACTGGACAAATGTACAAGTCTGCTCCTTTATCTTAAGCCTGTTGTTTTAGAACAGTTTATCATGGAAAATGATGCAAAAATAGAAGAGTATAAAGGACCCCAATGTACCTTGTACTGAGCTTTGATATTTATTCGTCTGTGTCTCCATCTACAATTCCCCCTCTAGTTATTTTGGAGTATATTTTGACCATAATTCATATAAGAGGTCCGTCCGTAAAGTACCGAGCCAACGTCGATATAATTAAAACATTTTGCAGAGCTGATACTTTTGCGACAGACCTCGTATTCTAGTATGTATCTCTTCCCCCTGTCTCCCCCTCTTCCCCTTCCTCCCTCTCTTCCTCCCTGCCTCCTAACCACAATACCATCATCACACCTAGGAAAAATGATTCCTTAATTACGTTTCTAATTTTCCCAACTCATTGCAAGAGGACTACAGTATGAAAGAATAGTAGTATTAACCAAGAATGAAAAGATTAAAGGCATCCATGGTTCCTTTCCCTAAACTCAGAGGAAGAATTAGCTTTTGCAACCAGGGAAACAATAGATCATCTCTATTTTTAGCCCTTTAGTTGTACATGCAACTGATGGTGTTTTCTGTGTGTGTGAAAGGAAAATGTACCGCACGCTAAGAAAGGACCCTGATGATTTTTGTGTTGGAAATTGGGAGAGAAGAACCCTTATTCCCCAAATTTTAAGGACTCTGTTAATTACTGAAATTTGGACTTTTTAAAAGATGATTTTGTAATAGTAATTATTTTCTATAGTCATTATACTTGGAAATGGAATTGGATGGACAGCTAAAAACTGAGCCTGTGAAAGTCTGTGATCAGAACAGATAAATACGAAGATGTTTTTCCTTTTTCCTTTGTATTCTATTTGCATTTGAGTCTATTCCAAAGACTAATAATGGTAGCCTACTGAACCTTGAAAAGGAATCCTGGCTAGGAGTTATTAACAGCTAGAGAAACCAAAGGACCTACCCAGAAAAGTAAGTCATTCCTAAGGACATCTTTACATTGTTGGGGACAATGCCCTGAACAGTTCTTGTACTAGTTGTTTATTGCCACATAACAGATTTCCCCATTTTAGCTTAAATCACATATTGCCTCCCACAGTTTCTGTGGGTCAGGAATCCAGGAAGTGTAGCTGCTGGTTCTGGCTGAA
This sequence comes from Noctilio leporinus, assembly GCA_004026585.1. NCBI lineage: Eukaryota > Metazoa > Chordata > Mammalia > Chiroptera > Noctilionidae > Noctilio > Noctilio leporinus. The sequence continues at coordinate 272,909 of PVIW01001086.1, read as the reverse complement.
GGTTCCTCATTGAGTGGCAGGCAAGGTGTTTGCCAGGCCTGTAGTCTGAATATGATGGGCTGGAGGATCAATTCCAAGTGTTGGCAATTAGATACAATGGTAAATATGTGTGTATTTAAAAATACCTAAACAGGCTCCATGGACTGAGTGCCAGCCTGCAAACCCAAAGGTCGCTGGCTCGGTTCCCAGCCAGGGCACATAACCAGGTTGCAAGCCAGGTCTCCAGCCAGGTCTGTAGCTGGAGGCAGGTGACAGGCAACCATACATTGGTGTTTCTCTCCCTCTTTCTTTCCCTTCCCCTCTCTCTAAAAATAATGAATAAAATCTTTTAAAAAAATCTAAACCTAGAAAAGATACAGTAAAAAGGTGGCATAAAAGAGAAAGAATGGAATCCCTGTGTAGCACACGCGGCGTGCTTGCAGCGAATGGAGCTCACAGCACTGGCGGTCGCAGCACTGGAGGTCGCGCTGGGTGGGCCAGTGAGCAGGTGTGGAGGCTGCTGGTCTCCTGCTGTGGCCTTGGCACACACTGCACTCCATCTACTGTAAAATAGTTCAAAAATAAATTAATCTTAGCCTGCTCTAATGCGTTTGCTTTTTAAACTCTTTACAGTGTACAAAAGTATTTTCTTTAGATCCTTGCATGTGTGGCCCTGCAGAAGGTTGTTTGTTTACACCAGCATCACCACAAACGTGAGTAATGCACTGAGCTAGGACATTCTGATGGCTGTGATGTCACTAAGCAACAGGAATTTTCCTTCCCCATTATAAATTTTGTGGGCCCAACACTGTACAGGTCATCTGAAACATTGCTATGGACTGCGTGACTACTTCATTTTTCTTAAAGCCCCAGGTTCGTTTCTACTAACCTGTAGGTCAGGTTAAGTGAGGACTCACTGTACTTCTGGTTAAGTCTGTTGGTCACACCGATCAACCCCAGTATGTTTGAGGAGGGAACCACACAAAAATATGAATACCAGGAAACGGATTGCTGGAGGCTGGTTCCCACGGCCTGGACCCTCAAGCTCTCAAGTGGGTTCCTCCTGATCCGCAGACCTGTGAACTAAGGACATGTGAGTGTCCCTCCCCGACCCAGTACACAAGGCAGGGATAGACAGTATGGTTCCTGCCAGGAAGACTGGCAATGAATGGCTCATGGAAGTTACTGGTCCAGGAGCAGGTCTGAAGCTCAGTTGGGCAAGTGTTAAAACTGCCTTGACTAGAGCTCAATCCTACTCCCTGCCAGGAAATGACCTTCCAGTCACTCTTGACTCAGCCCTCAAAGGCCTTGGCTTCACTTCCGCCCGTCTTTCCTGTGATAGGTAGCACAGGTTTGCAGCAGAGCTGTTTTCTCAGCTTCCTGCCATTGGAAGTTTGGGGTCCAAAGGCCTCCTTCAATTTATATTTCTCTGCCTCTGTGCAGGCTGCCACTGGTAGAATTATTTTTAAAACTTTGACTATTCTGTGAATCTTATTCTGAGGTATCACCTTTGATTGCATTTTTTTTTTCTTTTTTAAATTTAAAGATTTGGTTATTCATTATTATTAGTTTCAGTTATATAGCATAGTGGTCAGACATATAATTTAAGAAGCAATCTCCCTGACAAGTCTAGTACCCCTCTGACACCATACATATTTTATTATGGTATTGATTATACAGGTAACCCCCATATAACACCATTGTTAGGTTACTAAAAAATGCTGTGTTACATGAAACAAAGAACTAGTACAAAAAATGGGATTAGATTCCAAAAGTTCAAAAAAGTACTATTACATTCTTAAGAGAAATATTTTTGTTACCAATTTTACCAAAAATATAAATATTAATATGTATTAAACAATGTTTTCTTCATCATCAGTACTAAGCACCATTAACTGAGGGGGTTTTCTTTTTGACAAGATATCTTCATCCTCTGAACTTTCTCCAGCATTACCTTGACTTATGTACTTCTTGCAAAAAATTATTCTAGATTGCTTGCTTTTAGCTGAGAGATCGTAATAAATTTCATTAATTTCAAATGAGATCTTTAGCTCTTAAAAGCTCTTATGCTGTGTTGTTTGGGAATTTCTCTTAAATCTCAAACTGTGTTAGAGTGAAACCTGTTTTAGGGTGCCATGTTGTACAAGTTTCCCCAGTTCTAGAACCATGTTAGAGTGAAACCCTGTAATAGCAGTGTTGTGTTATACAAGGGTTACCTGTATTCCCTATGCTGTACTTTACATCCTTGTGACTATTTTATAACTGCCGATTTGTACTACTTAATCCCTTTACCTCTTTCATTCATAACGCCAACCCCCCTCCTGTCTGTAACAACCTTCCGTTCATTTTTTATGTTTATCTTTCATATTCCACATATAATTACAACTATGTGATATTTGTCTTTCTCTAACTTACTTAGCATGATACCCTCTAGGTTCTTCCATGTGTTGTCACAAATGGTTAAGCTGTTTTTATGGCTGAGTTCCATTCCATTGTACATGTTATATCACATCATCATTATCCAGTTACCGGTCAATGGACACTTGGGTCTTATTTTCTTATTCAGCTACCCTGTATCTTTTGATTAGAGCATTTAATCTATTTACATTTAAAAGTAATTGATTGGTTTGTAGTTATTGCCATTTTATTATTCACATTTTTAGGGTTTTTTTCCCCCTTAAAGAAGTCCCTTTAATGTTTCTTGTAACACTAGTTTGGTGGTGATAAATTCCTTTAGTTTTTTCTTGTTTGGAAGATCTTTCTCAGGTCTTAACAAAGGATTTTACAGTTAAGCCCTTGACTTAATCTTTTTATTTTAATCCTCATCTAAGGATATGTTTATTGATTTTAGAGAGAGGGAAGGGGAGGGGAGAGAAATATTGATCAGTTGCCTCCCATATGCATCCTGACCTGAGATGGAAACTGCAAGCTAGGTATGTGCCCTGACTGGGAATCAAACCCAAAGCCTTTTGGTGTGTGCACTCCAGTCAAGCTACCCAGCCAGGGCTTGACTTCATCTTTAGACCAAGCTTTCCTGAGAACGTCCTTGATTTGACCTTTGCTCCAAAGCCATTTCTTAATTTTAGCATCATTTGCCACCTCTAGAGGCTGCAAATCTTCCAAAGCAGTGAGCTCTGGTTTCTCTTTAAGTCCTTTCTTTAGCTTACGTCTGTCCTCACTTTTTACCATAAGCAGCAAAACAAAGGTGGTATTTTCAGTGTTCTCATTGGAAATATACTAGCTAGATCATTTCATTCATTAACTCTATTTTCCACTTTCCATATAACTGTCACTCACAGTGTTGCTACACTTTCTGCCACTGTAAGGATTTTCCTTCCTCCAGTATTAACCTCACTTTCCTGCAAGTCCTTGCCTTCAATCTTATATTTATGAGCCTTTATCAACAATTTCAAGGCATTTTTAACTTTTACCGCACACTCTTTAAAGCCCACTGCCTGGTTCCTAAGCTGCTCCCATATTTTAGGTTTTTGCTACAGCTGCTCCTCACTCACAGGTTCTAAATTTGTATGTTCTGTATTACTTCATAACCAGTTAGCTCAAAACTTAGTTGCTTAAAACATCCATTACCTCACAAATCATCAGAGTCAAGAACCCGGGCGCATCATAGCCGGGTATTTCTGGCTCAGGGCTTCATGAAGTTGCAGTCAAACTGTTGACGGAGCTGCAGGCCCAGCCCCAAGCCCTCTTGTTGCTGCTGGGCTCCTGGCAAGTGGCTCCGCTGCCCCACCCCGCCGCCATGTGGGTGAGGGAGTGACCCAAGCCAGCACTAAGGTACAAGTCGTGGTCTTTGATGGTCCAGTCTCAGAAGTGACACACACCACCTCTGTGGATTTTATTACTTCTGCTAAAGAAAATGTTATAACAAAACGTCACAAAGTAACAGAATCACAGATTAAAGGCCAATTTTGCCTATTTTTAGAGCAAGGAAGGGAGAGAGCGAGAAAGAGACAAATTGATTTGTTTTACTTATTTATGCATTCAGTGGTTGATTCTACTATGTGCTCTGACTGGGGATCCAACCCGCAACCTTAGCATATTGGTATGGCACTCTAACCAACTGAGCTCCCTGGCCATGGCTCATTCAGTACGTGATAAAATGGCATTCCAAAAATTATTAAATGCAGAGAGCAGTCCTTTTTTTCTAATCCTTTGTGTCCATATATTCCCATGGATGGCAACATTAAAGTGTTAACTGGCATGATTTTAATGTGAATCTTTTATGGTCCTGTAAAGTCATGATATAAGTGATTTTATGTGGCACAGGTAGTTCTTATTTCTAGTTGCTTGGCTCTTTTTCTTCCACGTTGAGCACAGTATCCACAGTTATTCCTATGTCCTTCAGTGACCAGCCTGCCTCCACTTCCACAGGCCTTCTGGGAAAGGAAGTAGAAAGGCTGTATAGGGATGTGTGGTACCCAAGTTTCAGCATCCAGTCAAATAGTACCTAGGAGGTAAGAAACACAGTTGTCAATAATGTGCACACTTGTGTCCCGCAGGGTCACCGTGATATTTACAATTCATTCACTGTTAAACATGCTCCTAGGAATAATGAAACAGAACTTTTACACCTTTCAATGGAACATTCTGGAGTGTAAAGAAAAACAGCATGCCATGGATCTTGAGATGGGACTAACCTTTAATACATTTCGTTTAAGGCCTAGGGACTCCTGGTGCCCACAGTCAGCAGAGGCATTTAACAATGAGCAAAGCCCCAGAGGTAGGAAAGGGAAAGATTATTCAATAAAAAGATTTAGAACAAAAGGTTAGCATTTAGCGAAAAAATGATGTAGATCATAACCTAAGCCACATCATAATCATGGAGGAACTGATCAAGGAGAATGGAACAAAGTTAATACTGGCTGCTTTGAAAGCATCTTACCCACCAACCTGTGGAAATGTAATAATAACAAAAATAAATATATAAGGAAGACCCTGGCTGGTGGCACAGTGGATAAGGTGCTGGCCTGCGAACCCAAAGGACACTGGTTCGATTCCCAGCCAGGGCAACATAACCAGGTTGCAAGCCAGGACTCCAGCCAGGTCTGTAGCTGGAGGCAGGTGAAAGGCAACCATACATTGATGTCTCTCCCTCTATGCCTCTCTCTAAAAATAATAAAATCTTTAAATCAGTAAATATATAAATAAATAGGAAAAACAAAAGAATTTGCAGGAATAGGAATCACAGTTTAAAAGGACCCAGCATACCTAATTACCTAAATTTCTGCAACATAGAATACGTAGAAATTCCCTTTTATCTTCAACATGGAGTACATATAAGAGATGAGGGCACCAGAGAAGAGTGTGCTGATACCTCTGCACTGCATAGGAATAAACTACTGCTAAATTCAATAAAAATATTTCTCAAAATCTTAATGTCCTCACCTGTGAACTGCAAGACTTAAAAAACCTTCTTCTCAAAACCCTCCCACTTGGACACCGGAGAGCAACAGTAACTACCTGAGGGAATAAAAATGTTCAGATAAGAATTCAATCCACTTGATGTTTAAGGCAATAGAAAATATATTTCATTTTCAAAGAAAAAAATAAGCTTACTTCTTCAGCTGCTTCAGAAGGTTCTTCAGGTAACTCTGGAACCTAAAGAAAAGTATTAAAATAGGAATATAAACATTCTGAAGAAAAAATAACCTCAACAAGAAGAGTTCCTTTCAATATAGGTTTTAGATACATCTAAGCTTAATGAAATCTTTTTCATTCCCATATACATGTGTAAGCTGACCATGTGAATGAGAGCTCAATTAATAAAAATTTTTGGCCCTGGCTGGTAGCACAGTGGATAAGGTGCCAGCCTGCAAACCCAAAGGTCACAGGTTTGATTCCCCAGCCAGGGCACATAACCAGGTTGCAAGCCAGGTCTCTAGTCAGATCTGTGGCTGGAGGCAGGTGAAAAGTAACCATACATTGATATTTCTCTCCCTCTCTGCCTCTCTCCCTTCCCTTCTTTCTAAAAATAATAAAATCTTTTTTAAATAAATAAACATTTTTGGGTAAGCAACTGTGTGATAACCAAAGATCATAAAAAGGGATTTTAGATGACAACTACCAATCTGTATAAATTTAAATCCTTTTGTTTTTATGATGTCCCAAGATACTACACAAAATGTACTGTTTAAAGAAACAAGTATTAAATTCAGTAAGACCCCCAAATTATTTAGGTTCATACATCTATACATTTTAAGAGGACTGCATATTTTCTCATATTTTCTTCACTGGCTCTTCTGCATGACTGGCTAACAACCATTCCCTGTGGGGGCTTTCATGATTTACTCCATGCTTCCCTATTTCTGTTTCCATCTATTAAAAACCAGATGTCCATACCTTTTCTCTTGTTAAAATATGTGTTACCAATAATTCCATCTCTAGGGACACTTTCTATTTTTTAATATTATAGACTCCACATTTTATAACATTTTACCTAGCAAACATTAAGTGCACTTATTAAATAAACTATCCATTTTCCTTTGTTATCAAAAGCATGTAACAGTCCACTAAAACTTATCATCAGCATGACATCTATGCTATTAACAAAAAGCAAAGCATCTTGAATTTTTAATTAGTCCATACAGTGCATGAGACCTTTTTGAAATGTTAGAAATAGTTTGAATGACCTGATTCTCACCCTCAGGCTCCATTAAGGGACCAGAAAACCCCAGACTGAGAAGCAGTACATTAGAAACCACTTTCAAAGACTGAAGAGATAAACCTGCCAGCTTTCCTTAAGAATCAGTATAAACAGGCTTCTTATTTCTACCCTTTGCTAGCTTTAAATTTAACTTAAGGATTAAAAATTTGAGAAAGAAGGAATACAAAACCTGGGCACTCTCCCAAAGTGAATGGTCACTAACCCATTCCCTAGAAGGGCCCCTCACTAAGGAGGGCTTAATCACATGCTAGCTACCCACAGAAATGTTTCCTTAGTAAAGATTTTACTTTTTTTTTTTTTTTAAGATTCCATTCATTATTTCTAGAGAGAGGACAGGGAGGGAGGAAGAAAGGAAGAGAAACATCAACGTATGGTTGCCTTTCACCTGCCTCCAGCAGGCTGGACACCTGGCCTGCAACCTGGTTATGTGCCCTGACTGGGAATCAAACCAGTGACCTTTGGGTTTGCAGGCCAGCACCTATCCACTGTGCTACCAGCCAGGGACCAAGATTCTATTTTTAATTTTTACATAAATTACTTCCTCAAAAGAAACTTAAATTTTTCCTAAACCTGTTGTCATTTGTCTTCATAGCCTCCAAGTTTGGTTCAGAACATTAATAATGAGCAGGAAAAGTGACTCGATGAGGGCAATCACTTTGTAAAGTAGTGGGGAAAATGTCCCCTGGATTAAAAGCCAGTCCTTCACTCAGTATACCACCCGTGTACAGATGATATTTCTGCTACAGTGATACAATGCAGTGAGCAGCATAAATAACCAACCTTTTGCCCTGGCTGGTGGCTCAGTGGGTAAGGCGCCAGCCTGCGAACCCAAAGGGTGCTGGTTCGATTCCCAGCCAGGGCACATAACCAGGTTGTAAGCCAGGTCTCCAGCCAGCTCTGTAGCTGGAGGCAGGTGAAAGGCAACATACATTCATGTCTCTCTCTCTTCCCCTCTCTCTGGAAATAATAAATAAAATCTTTTAAATAAATAAATAACCAACCTTCTCCGGCACTGGCTGTTCAGCATCACGTGAAACTCTGGCTGAAGGTGGAGGCAAGTTTCGTCTTTTTGCTGCTATTCTGTTTGGTGTTTCGGAAGATGTCTGACTATGGTTTTCCAGCACCAAATCTTCACCACCCTAGTCGAAAACAACAGGCAGCTTCAAAATAGGTGCTTCCTATCAACTTTATTCACAATGGTTATTTCTTTCACCTTGATGGCACTTCAGGTGCCATTTTTTTTATAATATAAAAAAAATATAATTAAAAGTTATTATAAGACCCCCTACATTAAAGCACTCTCTCCTCAGATGGGAAAACATGGAGCTTAACATCTTGTAGACACTACCCTTCTCCTTGGGGGTTCTTAGGTAGATACAAGGCTGAGGGAGACTTTTCCATTTTAATTGTCCTCCAAGTTTTTCAGAAGGATGGAACAAAGAAGACAACCTGGATAATATCCTTTCCTCAAAGAAGGAGAGGATGTAAGGCAGTGCAAGGAATTATGCCTTAAAAGCTGTGAAAATAGAACATATACGTAAATACATCTCTGTATATGACCACACAAAACTTTAATAGCAGAACATAGCCCTTGTATTTTATTATATGTAAATGTATTTTAGTTCTCAATTTGAGCTTCCATTTGAATTAATCACTTTAGGAGGCAAAGGATTTTATCCCAGAAATCATAAAGATTATTTTTTATTAGTATTATCCATTAAAACATTTTCCTTAGCAAGATAATTCACTTCTATGTCAAATTCTCAAATATACACTTATTAGTTCACTAATGTCTTTCTTCCATACCTTCTGACCTTCTAAAAAGTTCTCTTTATCAGAATAAAATGGGCATGATTTTGGTGGGTAGTTTTCCCCATTCCCTTATCCTAAGACAAGTCGGTGGAAGGAGTGTGGGGAAAGAAAGTCAAAAAACCTTGATGGTGAACAATGAACTGACCAGAGACCTACACTGCTTCAATGCACATTACGGGGCTGGATCAGCTGATAGATACACCTTATTCCAGCTCTAATATTCCAATTCTCATGCCCTTGATAGTCCTAAGAGCCTTCAGTCAGGACAACTCTGAAGGTCTACCCTGTCTAACTTTTTGTTGTCCTACTACTTAGGTTAAAATATACATAAATTGGGTTGGCCAGAAAGTTCATTTTTCAGTATGATGGTTCCAATAGTGCTTAGTTGTCTTTAATGTCATTCAAAACAATCTTAGATTGTATTGTGAACAGCTGTAATATCAGTGTGCATTTAAAAATAAGTTACCAAATTTGGTAAATTTTTGTGCAGCCATTTTAATACTGAAGATGGAAGAAAATATGGAACATTTTCAGTATATTATGCTTTATTATTTAAATGCAACTGAAATGCAAAAAAAGATTTGTGCAGTGTATGGAAAAGGTGCTGTGACTTGTCAAATATGTCAGAAGTGGTTTGCCACGTTTCTTGGTACTATTGACATTTGGGTCAAATAATTCTTTGCTTGTGGGGCTGTCTTGTGCATTGGAAGATGTTTAGCAGCACCCCTGGCCCCTACCCACTAGAAGTCAATGGCAGGAGATAGCTGACATACTCAAAATATCCAAATCAGTAAAGTTATTAATGAAAATGAAAAGTGTATCTTTTGTGGAAGACTTTTTTGCCAGCCCAATACTAGTAGTATTGCATGAAGACACAGCCTAAATGCAAGAGGCACAATGAGTAAGTAGTTCACATGGTGACTGTTTCAGCAAGAGATGTGGCAGGCTAAAATCAGACTGTCAAATGTCCGCACCACAAAACTGAACTGAAGACAAATTTAACTCAGAAGTGAACTCATTACATAGAGCAGATGCACTTTTTGTTGCCTGTCTTTCACATTTTACTAACCATCCTTGATGTTTTATGAAATATTTACCATTATAAAATGAATAAAAACATTCTATTTCACTATAAGAATCCTGTACACTTTTAAAGAATCTTTTTTTTACAACATGGTGCAAGGTCAATATAAACAGAAAGCCAGTAAGTCTTTGGGACAGAAATAACCTTACATCTAAAAATCTATGGCCAGTTACTCTAAAACTTAATTCTTTTATGAGTATCTTTTTTGCTCTGTAAGAAAACAAAATTAAGCCCTGGCACAGTGGATAAGGCCCCAGCCTGTGAACCCAAAGGTCACTGGTTCAATTCCCCAGCCAGGACACATAACCAGGTTGCAAGCCAGGTCACCAGCCAGGTCCGTAGCTGGAGACAGGTGAAAGGCAACCATACATTGATGTCTCTCTCCCTCTCTGCCTCACTCTGTAAAAATAATAAATAAAACCTTTAAAAGAAAAGAAAAAGAAAATGAAACTGTAAATGTCCATTAGCAAATGACAAAATTCACAGTCAAGGCCAAAGGAAAAAACTAAGAGAGTCAAAGGTTAATTTGTCTTTACAAAAATAGAGCCAAACAAAATAAACATAATGTGAGCTTATAATACCTTGGAGATATTTCTTGAGGAAAAACTTGAATTCCCTCATAAAAAACACAGTATTATAGTTATTATGTTTTCTTAAAGATTACCTCATGTTACAGCTTTTCAAGGTCCTAAGTTATATGCTCTTTGGCACTTAACCATTACATAATCATTAATGGACTCCTAAAAAGGCTGTATTCACAGTTTAACACTTTTAAAAATCAATATTCAAAGCATAAAATGGAGTATTTTCTAACCCCAAGTTTATGACCGTTGCTTAACTTCCACGTTTCACCTGTCATTCGATAAAAACGCTCTTCCAGTTTTTTCAGTTTCATTTCCTGGTGAGGTTTTAGAACATTCTCTATGTATCTGCTGGCCTGTTCAAAAAAAATAAATTAGGTGTTGTTACTATTTATTAGTATTCTTAAGATTTTACATTGTCTATAAAGTTGTCAGTTAGAACCAGGTAAGAAACTGTCTTTTCACACTAACTTAATTTTGCCCAAAAAGCAGCATGGCCTAGTTTTGCATCAAAATTTGCATTTGTATATAATGCAAATAAAAACAAATATTCTATACTTAACGCACATATGGCCGTCTGCCTCTATATCTTTTAATGTGTTTCCAGTGCAGCTGAAACTTACTGAGGGTGGGTATGCAAAGTTGCCTTCTAGAAGCCTAAAGTTAGGACAGTTTGCACAAGGTATGAACTCCCCTGAGAGAGCGCTGATTGAAAGCTTGGTCATATTAAAGTAGAAACTATTTTTGGATTAAAAAAAAATGGAGATTCTTGTTTTAAGAAAAGAGTGAAATTATTTCTGCCTCCCTCTCATCTTGAAAATCACCCCAAAACAACCAAAGAAACAACAGAAACCTAAGTTCCATTACTGATGAAACAAAGAAATACTTCAACCCCAAAAATCACTGTATGTGAGGACAGATAGAGAAGTAACTAATGTAACAGAGTCAGAAAGATGCGGCCTAAGTGCTTATAAAGGTGGGTAACAATAAGAAATAAGCCCTGGCTGGTGTGGCTCAATGAATTGGTCACTGGCCTGCAAACCAAAACGTCATGGGTTTGATTCCCAGTCAGGGTACATGCTTGAGTTGTGGGTTTGGTCCCTGGTTGGGGAGTGCACAGAGGCAACTGATCAATGTTTCTCTCTCACATCAATGTTCCTCTCCCTCTCTTTCTTTCTCCCTTCCTCTCTCTCTGGAAATAATAAATAAAATATTTTTTTAAAAAGACAGGAAAGGAAATTCAGAGCACACCAGGTTGAACTTTTGTCACTTTAACTTTTAAAAATAAAAGGAAAAAATAAATAAAAATAAAATATTAATAGTTAATTTTATGTCCCGTGAATTTGACCTCAATAATATATATAAAATAACAAACACAAAGAGTAACAGACCTAAATTTTAAATGCTCCGGTTATTTTTGGTGTATTATGCTTTACCTTTTCACCTTGTGCCTCTTGTTGTTTTTTTCTCGCAAGTTTTTGTCCTTTCTCATTCTTCTCTTCTTCTTCTAAGACATCAAAACATGTGTTTTTAAATTTCCAATTATAAATAAGTTGAATGCTATTTTATCTGAAAATAAACTGTAGATCTTAACATTTTTTAAGATAAGCCTTCCAAAAAAGTTATTTTTAAAATAACAAAAATGAGACAGATAGAACTCTCCAAGTAAAACAGTAAGAAAGGTCTATTCTGAACAAGAATTACAACATGTATTAGTGTAATATGTTAATTTGGGTGAGGAGGCTTCAAGAAGGCTTATGATGGGCTCATGAAAGTAGGAGAGAGAAAGTGTGTGAGCAGACTGATTTTTTTTTTTTTTTTTTTGTGGCTTATTTGAAGAAAATCTGACAATAATTAAGCCCTATGCACAATCTTAATTACTAATTAGCTTCATCCTTACTACTTAATCCTTAATTACTAATTAGCTTCTAATACATTTTCATTTGTCAAAAAACTAAACTAAAAACAAGCATGGTTCCCTAAAATTCAGAGCACCTAACTATATATAAGAGATAAGTGTGGAAATAAAAAATTTCAGAGTGGAATGAAAAATAATTTAGGATGAAAAGTCTTTAGAGATTAATAGTAGATAATCATTAACATTCGCAGAATAGTTTATAAATTGTACCTGTTAAACAGCAGTTAAGCTGCACAAATACACAATTTTAAATGAGAATTTGCAGTTTACCAACTCACAAGTCATATAGTTTTCTTATGATTTCTCATTTAAAAAGTTGGGATTTATGGTTCATTAAAAACCATGACTAAAGTTATAATGATTACCTTGAAATTACAAAGTTCTACTATAAATAAAGGAAACAGATTTCAACAGAAAAGTGTAAAAGGGTAGGTAAACAATAAACTTACCTTTCAGATAAACTTGGGAAGGTTTAACTGAGTTAAGCCATGAGGTCGTCACAGAAATAATTAAAGTAAGAAGAGCAAGCAGTAAGAAAATCCGGCCACACAGCAAAATTATATCTTTAATTCCTTATAAAGGTAAAAGAAAATTAAAATTAAAAACACTTTGCTTTATACTAATGATAAATAACACATTAAAAAATTATTCTAGAAAAGTACGGTAAAAGTTATTCAACTATGTTATTTTTTATATAATCTCCTTTAGGCACCAAAATTCATCATGGTTTTCAATACCAGAACAAGGTTCTAGAAAACATTTCTAGAACATCTTCTTTCTCAGGAATATAGGTATAATTCAAGTGACTGTCTACATTATAAATATTATATCACTAATGCATAAATTCTGGGTGCCCTTCTGCCCAGAGAAGGAGACAAAATTATCTTCATATTTAGGAACTAAATGATGATGACAGTGTTGTCTTTTCAAATTCTAGTTCTATTTCAAAAGTCATTCCTGAGCCCTGGCTGGTGGCACAGTGGATAAGGTGCCAGCCTGTGAATCCAAAGGTCGCTGGTTTGATTCCCAGCCAGGGCACATAGCCAGGTTGCAAGCCAGGTCTCCAGTCAGGTCTGTAGCTGGAGGCAGGTGAAAGGCATGTCTTTCTCCCTATCTGCCCCTCTCCCTTCCCCTCTCTCTGAAAATAATAAAATCTTTAAAATAATAAAAAAATAAATAAAAAGTCATTCCTACCGAAACATCAGTTTCTTTTTTTCAGTTACATTATGGACTTGTGTACTTTTATTTCTCAATTCAGTCATTTGTAAATAAAATAACTATATACGTGTTTGTCTAGAAACAAACCTTAGTATTTGGTTTCACATTAAGAACCAAGATGAGGCCCTGGCTAGTGGCACAGTGGATAAGGCGCTGGCCTGCAAACCCAAAGGTCGCTGCTTCAGTTCCCAGCTAGGGCACATAACCAGGTTGCAAGCCAGGTCCCCAGCCAGCTCTGTAGCTGGAGGCAGGCAACCACACATTGATGTCTCCCTCTCTCTCTCTGCCTCTCTCCCTTCCCCTCTCTATCTGAAAGTAATAAATAAAATATTTTAAAAATAATAATAGAAATAAAATTTTTAAAAATGAAAAAAAAAAGAACCAAGATGAAAATTAAATCAACAAAAATGTAACAAATGCCTACTTTGTGTAATATAATTTGCTAAATGGTGAAGGAAGGAAGATATAAAGTTAAGTTAAAAATGGTTTCTACCAACCCACCCCCCCACCCCCCCAGAAATTTTTCATTTTGAAGTCAAATATTACCAGGGATAGGTACAGTGGAACCATCTTACTAATGTGATTAAAGAAGGAATTATACATACAAACAGATACATATATTTACATTTTTATTTTTTGCATCACAGCTCCTCCAACTTCTGTCAGCATTATCCATTGATTCAGGTGTTACTCAGTACAAGTAAATCTGGGGTAACGGGTAGTTACAAAAGGAATGTAATACCTAGAGTACTGGCATTTAGAGAAATCATTCAGTTATGTGATTTATGTTCCATAATACTGCTTTTTGTTCTAAGAAGCAATTTGCAATGTTATATGGGAATATAAAATAATTAAGTTGTGTATACACCTTTCAAGTACAAAAATTTTTAATTAAGTTGATTTTTTTGTACCTCCTCTCAAGACCCCACGTTCACAGCACTTCAAAGAATAACAAATGTGAGGAACCAGCGTTCCATTATTTAGCTTAGGCACAAGGGAAAATGTATTGGCAATGAAGGCTTTTACACTATAAAAAGGCAGGGATCGCCCAGGCTGGTGTGGTTCAGTGAACTGAGTTCTAGCGTGCAATCTGAAAGGTCGCTGGATTGATTCCCAGTCAAGGCACATGAGTGGGTTGTGGGCCAGGTCCCCGGGGAGGGGCGTGCAAGAGGCAACTGATCAATGTTTCTCTCCATCTCTTTCTCCCTCCTTTCAAAAAGCATTTTTAAGAAAGGAAAAGACAGGGATCATTTATTAATGTATGTCCAAAAATACAACCCCAGTGAATGAACGGGTCTGCGAGTTCCACCCCTCACCCCCCAACCTCCCGCCTGGAAATTCAACCAGCAGCTCCAGCTAAGAGCCGTAGTATCTTTAAGTAAGTACCGTTCCACACATAACTAGCCTGGCAGCTGCTGCACTGCGATGTATATGATTGGTTAAGTAGACTAAAATCTGCGGATAATTGCAAAACCAGTATCAAGAAATTAAATGACCATTTCACAAGCTGAGAGAGGATTCTAGGGAAAAGAAATTAAGTGAAAATGAAAGGAACTAGATGGAGACGCTGTTAGGAACCCAGATGCATTTTTTAGAAGTTTTGGCCTACTGTTGTTAATTTAGATATCGTGTAAGTGCTGGGAGTACAAAAACAAATTAGATTGGTCTCTGCCCTCACAACGCACATTTCCCTGGGCTCAGAGCTGATCCTTCTGCAACTACAGTAAATACCTTCTCATTGACTAGTGACTCAAATATTAGTGCAAAGTGGCAGATTCCAAGTGAGCAGAGTGGATGGGTTCTATAACAAAGAAGCAAAGTGAATTAAGTAATAGGTAAGTGTGAATTCAACATTTCTGTATGTCATTCGGGTAAAGATCTTGAAAGATTCCAATAGGTAAGAGTTGAATCAGGCTTCAGGAGAGCCTTTGCAAAAAAAAAAAATTAAAGCATTTTACTTTTTTAAAAGATTTTATTTATTTTTAACAAGAACCTGGTATAAAGGAACCATGGACATGGACAACAGGTGGGATTGATTTTGGGGGGAATGGGTGGGTGGGGAGGGGGACCGAGGGGAGCAAAAAGGGGATGGATGTAATACAATAACAATAAAATGGAAAAAAAAAGATTTTATTTCTTTTTAGAGAAAAGGGAAGGGAGGGAGAAAGACAGGGGGAGAAACATCGATCTGTTGCCCCTGGCACACCCCCAAAAATGAACCGGTTCTCCACAGGTCCACCGTTTTCCTTTCGTTGTTCTCTGTTTTTGGCAGTGCCCCCTACTTGGCCTTGCCCTCGTCATCCTCGAGTCCCTTCTTCCCTCACCCCAGGCAGTCCACCGGCAAATCCTGTCGTGTGTTCTTTGTAAGTACACCAAATCCGTGCACATTTCACCTGTTACCATCCCTGTCAACCATCGCTACCTGCCAACTCCAAAACCCTCACCTGCGCCGTAGCCTCCACCGTAGCTTCCTCCCTAAACGTCCTCCACACTGACTCCAGGGACGTTTGTAAGCCACTTAACCTCCCTACATCTGTTTCCTTAACTACACTGGGAGATCATTATAGCAATAACCCGGCCTATGATTGTAAAGGTGATTAGAGAATTAAAAGCATTTAGTGGTAGGCTGCTAATAGGTGCTCAAAGAGTGTTATCTTCAGCCACTGTCCCCCTCCCTCTTCGCGACTCCGCCACAAGGGTCTTCGCCCTTTTCCTCCAACACGTCACAATTCCTTTGGTCGGGCCTGTTTTCGCCCCGACTTTTCAAAAGGGGTGGGTCCTTGTTCAGATTCCTCAGAAGGCGGCCATCCCATCACCTTATTTATTTCCCTTTATGTCAACACGACTTGAAAGTGGTGGTCGTGTTTGCCCCTGGGCTTTTTGCGTCTACTTAACGCAAAACCAGATCCGCACGGGCACTTCTTGCCGCCCAGTGGGGTCCTCCTGGCCGAGGGACGGGCGCCGCCGGAAGGGGGCGGGCGCAGGAGCAGTGCAGCCTGGGAGTCGTAGTCAGCGCCGGCTGTGCCTCGCCACGTTCCTGGGAAAGTTACCGGGGTGCGATCGCCAAGAGGAGAAAGCCAACACTTACCTAGGTCCGGGAGCCCGCGCCGGAGTTCTAGACACAAGATGGGGAGCGCGGAGAGGAGGAACATGCCAACGGCCCCGCGAGATGCCATGGTGGCGTTAGGCCCTCCCCTTCCGGTTCCGCTCCTCGCGGGGGAGGGTGCGGAAGAACCGTTCCCTAAGCGGGGAATTTGGGAGCGGTAGGTCTTAGAGGTGGGGCGCTGCTCAGACTCGTTTTTGAACTTGTCTGTAGCTTTCTAGCAGAAGAAATGCGGGCCACCTCCCCGCACCACTAGGTGTCGGGGGAAGCCTGCTTTAGGCGCTGGCCTGGCCCAGCCTGGTGGAAGCAAAGCTTGCGCTCCAGCGTGGCCGCACCCCGGAGACGAGGACCCCGGAGACTGGGAGAGCGCGCAGGAGTCAAGTCAGCTGGGAAGGGAAGTGTACGCGCGGTGGACGCTGTGGGCAGACAGCCCGGCCCCTTGTCCTCTGTCGGTAATGGGTGATTGTGGACTTTTGAGTGCAAGTTACGAAGCCCCGCTCTGTTCGGAAACACCTGCCTGGGCTCTGACGGATCCAGGCCCCCGCGAGGGCTTTGGTGTCGGCGGAAAGAAGATTCAAAGTTGGGGCTGGCACCTAATTCCAGATCCTGGAGCCCCGCCGCCCCTTGTTCTGGCTGCTAGTGCGTTTTGCCGATAGGTGTTATTAATGACATGGCCTCGCAATGTGATTGTGGATGAAAACGGGGCCTCGTGCTAAGCAGGACAAGCTCGGGGCAGGTCTGCATAGCAGGCCTTCCACAGTCAGAAAAGTAACCCCATAGGATGGGCTGAAATCAAGCTTTCTAACTAAAAGCATTTCCTGGTGGGTAGTCAGGCCCCAGGGCAGTCTTTTTCGCGAGCAACGAACAGGCCAGTCTTTATCTTAAACTGAACCCGTCTTCCTTTTGCGTCTGCGATCATGCAACCGATAACAAACATGGCTTGGGAATAACAAGGTAATTATTTTTTCCAGACCTCAAAGCCCAACCACTGCCCCTGAGAGGAGACTACAAGGTCCCTCACTGTTGCTGTGTTCATTGTTGAGTGTTAACTATCCAGCACTCGCCTATGTAAATGGCGTCCATGTCTGTTCATTTTATTTTTTTATCCAACCCCAGAGGTTTCCCCGCTTTGCTTTCTCCCACCTCCATAATCTATCAGTTAATTTCATGGAATACCCTTACATCTTTCCCTCTGATTTTGATGGAGAAAATAAGTGGTGAAACTGCCATTTTCCCGGAGGTGTTTCTCAATCTGCTGAAATTTTGCTTCCCAGTAGTTGTTAACAGTTTGGCTTAAATAAGCTCATAAAAATTCTTACAGGCTTGGAGATTTCTTAGGTTGACACCTCGTTGCCATTATATATGACTCACCTGTATGGCGCTTCTGCCAACCTGAAGCTCAGTTACGCTATGGAGGTCCTGGTGGCTTCAGGTTTTATGCTTTGAATTTTTGTTTCTGACCCATCAATCCAGCCTCACCCTTCAGTTTAATTCGACAAACATTTACCGAGCCCCACAATTTGCCTGGTACAGTAGAGATTCAAATATATGTAAGTTACTGAATTTGTCCTCATGAAACTCAGTTTAGTGGGAAAGATAAGCCTGTAAACAGATAAATAAAATACCGTACCTCAGTGATGAGGATAGTCCAGGGTGCTACTGAATCCCACCCCAGGGCTTGAGGAAGGCTTTCCTGAAAGAAATCGTGACCAAATTATGTTGTAGAGGTTAGGAATGAGGGTGGGGGTACAAAAGGAAGAGTGGGGGTTTAAGTTTAGGAAACAATGCAGAGGAACTACCAGCAGTTAGAATGTTAGTTTAAAGTCTGAATGGAGGTGCGTATAGGTTGCTTGGAGCTAGGACCACAGGGGGCTTGGTTTGTATGTAGGGAATGAACTGCATCCTGGAAGGGAAGGTGCAACCACTGAGGGCAAAGTGTCAAAATTCATCAGTAGATGTGCTGTGATTTCTCACAGCAGCTTTACCATGTTTCCGTGGTCACTAACAATATTGAGGGTCTTTTTCGGTGCATATTGTCCATTTAATCTTCCATTTTGAAGTATCGATTCAGATGCATTTAACCATTCTCTTGTATTAATGAAGTGTAGCTCTTTATATAGTCTCAATACTAGTTAATGTATTTCTTAGTCTGTAGTTTACCTACTTTTAATATTAAGATCTTTATTATTTTTTATTTATTATTTTTAGAGAAGAAAGAAGAAGGGCAGAGAGGGAGAGAGACATCAATGTATGGTTGTCTTTCACCTGCCTCCAGCTATGGATGTGGCTGGAGACCTGGCTTACAACCTGGTTACGTGCCCTGGTTGGGAATTAAACCAGTGACCTTTGGGTTCACAAGCTGGTGCCTTATCTACTGTGCCACTAGCCAGGGCTATTTTCTTAATATTTAAATGAGTTTCAATTTTGGAGACCAATGTTCAATTTCCTGCTCTTCTTCACCCCTGTGATTCAGATGTTGGTGTGTTTGAAGTCATCCCAGAAGTTCCTAAGCCTCTCCTTGTTTTTGTTTTTTTTTTCTATTCTTGTTTCCTCTTTCTATACTAGTTGACTGTTTATTTCTTCCTTATGTTCCAGACTATTGATTTGAACCCTTGCTTCCCTTCACCACTGGTTTTGTGTGGATTTTCCCTCGTTTCACTTAGCCTAAGCTTCACTTCTCTTCTGCATTTGCTGTATTTAAGCATATCTGTCAAGTCTGTGAGCATCTTCATCACCAGTGTTTTAAACTGTGGGCCTATTAGGCTGCCTGTCTTTTTGTCTGTTAGGTTGGCTATTTCTTTGTCATTTAGTTCACCCACTGGGACCTTGATCTGTTCCCCTTTTGAGCCATAGTTCTCTGTCCCCTCAACTTGACAAGCTCCTTTGTTTGTCTCTGTGTCTTAAGTAGAGCTGTTGCACCTGTTACGTTGTAAGGGGCAGAGCCTTAGGTATTCATCAGCATAGGCAATCATTCTACCATGTTGTGGCGCTGTATGTAGGAGTCTGAGAGGGAACAATGCTGCTTGCTCAGCACTCACCCCTTTTCCAGGCACTTCTCCCACTTCTCATATGGGGCTAGTTTCTCTCTTGCTGTTGCCCTAGCTGTGTTTCCCAGAGTGGGTGAAACTACCGAGACCAGCAGTTTCTTCCTCTGCGCCAACCCCCACTGGTTTTCACAGTCAGAAGCAACAAGGCTTTATTGTCCCCCGGTGCTGGAACCAAGAGCCGCAAGATCTGGTCTGGTGCCAGGAGCACTCCCGAGGTGTCCCTACTTTTTTTTTTTTAACGTGTGACCGTACTTTCTGCTGGTCAGCCACAGTCAAAGTCCTACCACAGCTGCTGGCTCACCAAACTGCTCCTCCAAAGTGCACCCGCTGTCCCAGCCCTGCCCCTCCTACCTGTTGGGATGACTGTTTCTTCCTTCTAGCTTTTGTTGTTGGACTTCTTTGCAGCTTGATATTCTGAAATTTCTGGTTATCTTTAGTTTTGAGGTAGATGTATCCATTTTTGGTTGTGGAAGGAGACACAGAGTGTCTGCCTGTGCCTCCATTTGTTTGACATCTTGATGTTCTCTATAAGAATTTTGATCCAGCCTTGGCTGGTGTGGCTTAGTGGATTGACTGTGGGTCAGCAAACTGAAGGGTCGTTGGTTCAATTCCCTGCCAGGGCACGTGCCTGGGTTACATTCCAGGTCCCCAGTTGGGAGCACAGGAGAGGCAGCCACATGTTGATGTTTCTCTCCCTCTCTCTTCTCATCTTTCTAAAAATAAATAAATAAAATCTTTTAAAAATATAATTTTGATCTAATGAATGTAACTTAGTGATCTGATGGAAAATAGACTGATGAATCTGTGGATTAATATTTTATGTCCTTATCAATTTATCTTGAGCATAAATGCCTTTTAGCTTCCTATCTTTATCCAGTGACCCATTATGCATGTGAATTAAAATACGTAAACCATTTAAAACTGTGAACTGGTCAAAATGTCCACAGTGGCTTCTGTGTTTGATAATCCTGGTGATCTCTCCTTGCTTTGACTTCCTAGCACTCATTGCTTTTTCCAATTTTTTGGAATGCCATATTATTCTTATGTTGCAATTTAACTTTTTTTAGAGAATCTTTTTTATGAGATTTTATTTTTAGAGAGAGGGGAAGTGAGGGAGAGAAACATCAATATGTGGTTGCCTCTCATGCATCCCCAGCTGGGGACCTGGCCCACAACCCTGCCCTGGCTGGGAATCAAACTAGTGACCCTTTGGTTTGCAGGCTGGTACTCAATCCATGAGTCACATCAGCCAGGGCTGAGTTTTCATGTATATAAGGACTTCTATAGAGATTCTGATTTAGGAGCTATTATTCAAAGTTCCTCAATGGTATCTAAATATGACTTAAAACATAATATAAAATAAAAATACCAAATGTGGGCAAAGAGGTGGACAAACTAAATCACTCATACATTGCTGGTGGGAAGATAAAATGGTACAGCCAGTCTGAAAAATATGGCATTTTCTTACATAATTAAATACGTGCTTACCATATGACTCAGTAATTGCACTCCTGGCATTTATCCTGCAGAAATAAAAATTTATCTGAGAACTTGCAAATAAATTGGTCATAGCAACTGAGGGAGAGCAGAGTTTGCTATGGCAAAATATCCTTTTTTGGGAGATATTTTAAGCAACTGATCAATGTTTCTCTTACACATATCTCCCTCTCCTTCCCTGCCCCCCCTAAAATTTTTTTGAAAAATAAAAATATATTTTAATATAATTTATTATTTTTAGAGAGAAGGGCAGGGAGGGAGGAAGAAAGGGAGAGAGACATCAATGCATGGCTGCCTTTCACCTGCCTCCAGGTATGGACCTGGCTGGAGACCTGGCTTACAACCTGGTTATGTGCCCTGGCTGGGAATCGAACCAGCAATCTTTGGGTTTGCAAGCCGGTGCTAAATCCACTGAGCTACACCAGCCAGGGCCTTAAAAATATTTTTAAATGATGGAATTATTAAAAGGTGAAAAAATTGTTTGGGGCCCTGCTGTTTCGCACAACTCATGCTAATTTATCATGATGTCATGAAGCTGCCACACTTAAACAATAACTCAGTTTTTATTCTCAGCATTTAATATCATCCCAAAACTACTTTATTAACTGCATTAACTAAAATTTTACTTTAGCTGGCATTTCTTTGCTTAAAGAGAAAACTTAGATACAGTCAAAAGTCTTCAAGTGCTTGGGATATGGCTACATATTCCCCTTCCTACCTAAAACAGAAGCAAAAAGGAAAAACACTTCCATGAAAATAAAATAATTTCGTACCAAATATGTTATTTGCATGACATATTTGCATGAGATTATGTTTCCAGGTAATTAAAAAGTTCCTTTCTCCTTTGAAACTAGCAGAGTCATAGACTTTTACATCCTTTCATCTTTTTTAGGTTTACTTAATGGAGCTCTTTTCTCTTCCAGATTTCCTGGTTCAAGATTTGCTTTTGACTCTTGTACCTACCCTCCCCCCAACATGTCACTTCTTTATGTCTGTCCAATCTGTCCCTTCCCTGTTCTCAGTACTTCTGCCTGTTACCTTTGCTTCCTGCACTGCCAGTTTCACTGTCTCCTGTTCACTTTATCTATTTCCAGGGAAACACATCTCTGAAAAATCTCCAGTGAATATTTCTTTGGAGTAATGTCTAAATACTTGTGCCTGGTTACAACCAAAATCTTCCAGGACTTCACCCATCTCCCTTATCCTCATCAACCTGCCTTTGAGCTAGCCAGTCTACTCTGCTCTGCTTATTAGTTTTAGTTCCTGCCAGCTGACTTCCTCCACTCTAAGTTACTCTCTTTGATGTGCTTATTTCCTTTTGGTCAGCCTTCTTGTTTTACAGATGAAGAAACTGAAACTCAGGGAGGTTAAGTGACTATGACAGTGCCTGTGGTGTGATATGAATCCAAGTTTCTCTGACTCAGACTCAACTCCTAAATATTTCAGTGTGTATCTCTGAGGAACAAGGATCTTCTTTCATAACCACCATACAGTGAACCATGCTCAGGGAATTTCACATGAATGGAGTACCATTATATATTGTGTAGGCCATATTCAGATTTTACCAATTGCCCCAATTCCACCCAGGATCAAGCCATCATTTTAGTTGTCATATTTTGTCAATCTTTAACCTGGAGTATTTTCTCAGCCTTGCTTTGTTTTTAAGACATTGATGGTTTGTAATCTAGCAGGCTAATTGTTTATAAAATTTCCCTCATTGTGGGCTTTCCTGAGTATTACCTTATGGTTAGATTCAGGTTGCAGACTTAGCAGGAACGCTACAGGAGTGAAGCCGTGCACTTCTTGCTGCATCATGTCACGAGGCACGTAATGACAACTGTCTCATTACCAGCAATGTTTAACTTTGGTCACTTGGCTACGGTGGCATGTGGCCCACTGTAAAGTTACCGTTTTCCCCTTTGGTATTAATGATCAATTTGTGGGGACCTATTCAGAGACTGTGGAATAATCCGTTTGCTATCATTCACCCAGTGGTCTTAACATTCCCTGGCAGTTAATGACACAATTATTACTATTACTGTTATAAAATGGTGACTTCTCTAACTTTGTTGTTCCGTCTACATTTATTACATGGCATTCTACTGGAAGGAAGAACATTCCCATTTTCCTCTTATTTTTTGATTAGTAGAAACCCTGAAAACTTCAAAAATAAAGAATTGTATACTATTCTAATTGGAGTGTGGTTGATACTCAGTCCTGTTCAGTGTGCTGGGCCCCGTGCCTGTGACCTGGGCCTTTACACTTCTGCTTATGGAGCTCTCAGCCTGTAAGGGAGATGGGCATGTGCTGTGGCCTGTCACCACAATTCAAATAAGCCTACTTACTACTTTGCTGTCCAG
Organism: Noctilio leporinus; assembly: GCA_004026585.1. Classification (NCBI taxonomy): domain Eukaryota; kingdom Metazoa; phylum Chordata; class Mammalia; order Chiroptera; family Noctilionidae; genus Noctilio; species Noctilio leporinus. Next base: position 249,628 of record PVIW01001086.1, on the reverse strand, counting down.
CTGGTAATTCCAGATATTGTAAAAACAAACAAATAAATAAACAAACAAGGCCCTGGCTGGTAGCACAGTGGATAAGGTGCTGCCCTGTGAACCCAAAGGTTGCTGGTTCAATTCCCAGTCAGGGCACATAACCAGGTTGCAAGCCTGGTCCCCAGCCAGGTCCATAGCTGGAGGCAGGTGAAAGGCCTGTTTCTCTCCCTATCTCTCTCTGGAAATAATAAAATCTTTAAAATAAATAAATAAAACAAATAAGTAAAACAACCCAGTCTGGACAGGTTGAGAGGAGAATGCTTCTGAGTCTCCTTCTGTACCTTTATGCTTCATCTGTGGATCACGTGAGGGAGCAGGAGAATTTCCCCACTCTCTAAAGTCATCTGGCTGGACTAGTTATAGTAAAATTGACACATGACTAGGTTAGCAGGAGAAAACTATTTCAATACACATGCATGGGAGAAATGACAATTTGATACTCAGATCATAAAGTAAGGCTCAAAAAAAACAATTGAACTAGGCATCCTTTTATACTTTTTAGACAAAATTGGGAGGAACTGACAGGACAAAGAAAGTTGGTGTTCATTACAAATGAATCTAAGCAAAGTTCGGGTATTTGCATGTGAGGAATCTAAATAAAGTTTGGTCCTGGGTAGTAAATCAGTAAAAACCTTACAAGGTTTCTTTATATATGCTTATCAACTCTGGATTTTATAACTTATGATAAGGCTGTGTCTTAACCCTTCAGGAGCCAGGAGGGCACCTATCATGTAGATTTATTTTCCTACTTTTAGGAGGACAGGAGATTCAGAGAGCTCCTCCTGCTTTTGCCGCTTATGAGGTGATTTAGTTCAAAATAATCAATATATTATTATGGATTATCTTGAATCAGCCTTCCCTGGGCCCCAACAATCACAAAATTTGTTATTCCTATGTTTCCCAAACTAGATATGTTTAGGATTCACCTGAAAGCTGGAGAGTGTGTTGTTTATTTTTCTTTTATTACATGTTATTGATTATGCTATTATAGTTGTCCCAATTTCCCCCCTCTCTTCCCACCCCTGTCTCAATTCTTCAGACAGTCCCCACTGTCCATGTCCATGGGTCTTGCATACACGTTCTTTGGCTACTCTATTCCCTATGCTGTACTTTACATCCCCATGACTACTACCCTGTAACTACTCACTTACACTTCTTAATCTGTTCACATTTTTTGCCCATTCTCCTGACTGCCCTCCCATCTGCAACCACCACAATGTTCTTTGTATCTGTAATTCTGCTTCTGTTTTGCTTGTTCATTTTGTTTCTTACATTCAGTTGTTGATAGATATTTATTGCCATTTGATTTGATTGTTCATATTTTTTATCTTCTTAAAGAAACCCTTTAGCATTTCATATAAGACTGGTTTGGTGATAATGAACTCCTTTAGCTTTTTTTTTAAGTCATTCTTGAAACGAGTATTTCTTATTATAAAATAAATACTCAAATATTATAACGAGTATTACTGTCTCATAAGCACAGGAAATTCCTCTTTCCTTTAGCTTGTTATTATCTGGGAAGCTCTTTATCTGTCCTTTGATTCTAAATGATAGCTTTGCTGGGTAGAGTAGTCTCGGTTGTAGGTCCTTGCTTTTCATGACTTTGAATGTATCTTGCCAATCCCTTCTAGCCTGAAAAGTTTCTTTTGAGAAATCAGCTGACAGCCTTATGGGGGCTCCCTTGTGGGTAACTCACTGCTTTTTCCTTATTGCTGTTAAGGTTCTCCCTTTATCTTTAACCTTTGGCATTTTAATTATGATGTGTCTTGATGTGGACCTCTCTGGATTCATCTTTCCTTCCCCTATGTCTCTGGTGCCTTTCAGATTGCTGTCCTCACTCTGGAGCTCAGAGGGAGTGAGTCTGAATAAGTTTGTGGGCAGGTGCTTTTTAAGAGGCTGGGGATTCCATAACTCTTTCTTCTATAGCCTCAATCCCCACTGGTTTTTATAGCCAGAATATGGCTGGAACCCTGGGCTGGGGGGCCTGGTGTGGAGTGGGGGACCCCTTGCTCAATCCCTGCCAGTGTTTATCTGCCATATGCAGCTCCACCCCCTCCTACCAATCTCCATAGGGGTTCTCCTTTAATGCCACAGTTGTATTACTTCCATTAAACTCAATTTCTGATGGTTCGGAATGATGGTTCTGTAGTTTAGCTGTAATTTTGATGTGGTTGCCTGAGGAATCCTGCCATGTTTACCTATGGCACCATCCTGACCCGAAGTGTTGTGTTTGCTGTTTAAAGCAGGGGTCCCTCACCTCCAGGGCGTGCAGACCAGTACCATCCATGGCTTGTTAGGAACCAGCTTCACAGCAGGAGGTGAGGTGAGCTGGAGGATACCACCTGAGCTCAGTAGCCCCCTCTCCCTCCACGCCTCCCCAAAACTGTCTTCCCCCATAGGGGTCCAGGTGCCAAAAATGTTGGGGACCTCTAGTTTAAAGTGTAGATTGCTGGGTCAGAGTTCAGAAGCTACTATTCAGTAGGTATCGGTTAGAGCCTAGGAATCAGCACTCCACATGGGCTGGGATCAAACTTTGGGAAACATCCACCTACAAAGTAACAGGGCAGTTCTCGGAAGGCTGAATGAAATAAAAGAGGGCCTTCGGAAACCTACTTCTGGTTGATGGCCGTCCAGTGCTGGACCCAGTGGGGTGACTACGAAGGCGGAGAGATCACTCCTCCTCCCACACCCCAGCACCCCCCCCTTGGAGTGGAGAAGGTGGCTGGCACGCAGGTGAAGGAGCTGGTGCTGGCGCAGAGATGGACCATGGCCCGCCCCATACCCCTGCCCCGCCCAGCACCCACCCTGCAACGCCCTGGGTGCTTAGTCATTGCTGAGGCCGCTCCCCCCTCCCCGGGCCGCCCCGGGCCGCCCCCTCTGCGCACTTCCTCGTGCATGGCTTTGCTGCCGCGGGCGCTGCGCCGGAGCACGAGCTGGCAGAGGGCGGCGCGCGTCTTCGTCGGCCTCCCGCTGTCTCGGCCCCGACCAGCTGGTGCTGTTGCCAACACAATGGCGAGCGGACAGGAGCCACTCCTCGCCGGCGCCGCGGCCTACGACTACCTGGTGATCGGCGGCGGCTCGGGCGGGCTGGCCAGCGCCCGCCGGGCGGCAGAGTTGGGTGCCAGGGTCGCGGTGGTGGAGAGCCACAAGCTGGGCGGCACTTGCGTAAGTACCGGGTCCCTGGCGGCGCCGCAGCCCGCAGCCCGCCCTCTCCTCGCTGCCCTAGAAACGGTCCGCGCTCCTTCGCAGCGCAGCCCGAGCGCCGGGCCCGAGGGTGCGGCTCTGCGCTCGCTCCTTCAGCCCGCGGCCGAGCGCAGGAGCCCAGCCGGCTCCCAGGACCCACGTGCAGAGGGGCATCCCCCGCCCCTTTCAGGCCCACGGGCTAAATTGGCGATAGAGCCGTAGGGGGAAAACCCTAACGCAACTTGCCGTCACTCCTGAAGGTGGAAGAGTGTTTACTGTGTTCCATGCCTGCGTCCATAACCAGATCCCCGAAACAGAAAACTGCATCTAGAAAATTGCGGGTGGCCTGCGTGTATGGAGGGAGGGAGACAAATGTCCTTGAGCGAAGCGGATCCCGGTCCCCTCCCTCCAACGTCAAGGTCAGACTGATTTTTCTCGCCCCTAGCCGCACATTCGAATTACCTAAGGAGTTGAAAAAACGGCCTGGGTTTCGCTCCCACAGCTTCTGATGTCATTGAGGCGCAGCCAGGCGGGTGGGGTTTTCAGAAGCTCCATAGGTGATTCCAAATTTCAGCCAAGGTTGAGAAACACTGACCACAGGTTACCTTGATGTTGAGTTTACCATTGAATGAATTTTTAGACCTTTTGCTGGTTTTGTCCGTTGGGGTGGGGGCATATTGTAAAACAACCTGTAAAAGGAGGGTTGTAAATCGTGCGATTGAAAAAATATTTTTTTAAAGTTTTGTTCCTAAGTTACTGCTTTGGCCTTTTCTATCACAAGCAAAGGGTGAGGTACTTGCTGTTAATATTAGGATGTCCCCAAGAGTAACCTGGGATTGGGGATGGGTTCTCTGGATTCCTCTGGAAGCTGTTGTTGTTACACTAAATTGGGAACCCCTTCAGGGCAGGGATGGGTTCCTGTGTTTGTGCACTTCCTAACATAACACCTTGCTCGGTAGCTAGTGAAATCGGTATGGAAAGGGGCCCTGGCCCTCAGAGAGGCTTCCTGGGGCGGGCTGCTGGTGCGTGCCTTCTTGACTTAGAGCAGGAAAGATTGCAACTCATGAGTCCAGGTGATTTTTAGAGGATGTTTATTAAAGCTGGGGACAGTGAGACAAGGAAGGACCAAGGATAGAAGAAGCAACAGGAAAGGGAAGAGGTGGGAAAATGAGGTTGGGCTGGGTGCTTCCGCTAAGAAGTCAGAAAGGGGGCGTTGGGAACAGGGTCAGGCGGTTAGCCAGGGACAAAATGCCACTTCCCCATTGCTCCCTAGTTGCAAACCTCAAGGGGTCCTTTAAGGTTCGGGGGGGGGGGGGGGGGGGACAGACACAGCATGCTCCTGGGAGGGAGAGTGTGTGCCTGACCCCCATTTTGAGGGTTTTGAGGGTTTAGAGGTTGGGTGGTTTAAAGGAAGTCTTGGGGAGGACTCAGTAGAGTGTTCAGTAATTTTACACTGATGTACCAAAATGAAATTTATTCCCTTAACTTCATTTGCCCTGGCAAATGGTACTAATTGGATTATGACAGGGCTGACTGTTAGATCCAGCGCTAGGTTTTTCAACTTCAAAGTGAAAGTGGGGATGGAAAAAGGAAAAAAAATCCCTGTTAATTATCAACTTGCACCTTTACAAAACCTTAGTCCAGAGACTCCCAGAGGTATGGCTCTGCAGAAAGCCTGAGGGTGCCTCTGCAAGGTCTCCCAACAACTGGGTTACTGTTCACCTTTGTTTTGGCAACACAATGGCCCGGGAGTAGACTGGGAGTAGACCGGGAGTAGACAGGTGGACCAGTACTTGGGTCCTGGTGCAGGAAAAATTCAGAGCCAACACTGAAACTAGAAGAGAAAATTTATTTAGCCCTGGCCAGGTTGCTCAATTGGATAGAGCATTGTCCCAATAAACCAAGGTTGCAGGTTTGATATCTTGTCAGGGTGCATATAAGAATCAACCAATGAATGCGTCATTAAGTAGTACAGATCAATGCTTCTCTCTGTCCCTTCCTTTCCCTTTAAAATTGATTTTAAAAAATGAATTTTAAAAAAGTTTATTTAGAAAGTCATAAAGGTAGAAGTGAGCCATAGAAGAAATAGGCTCAGGAAACAAGATATAGAGGCCAAAGGAGGGTCCTTTATTTTATTTTATTTATTTAATTTATTTCTTAAGATTTTATTCATTATTTTCAGAGAGAAGGGCAGGGAGGGAGGAAGAAAGGGAGAGAAGCATCAATGTATGGTTGCCTTTCATCTGCCTCCAGCAAAGGGACTTGGCTAGAGACCTGGCTTGTAACCTGGTTATGTGCCCTGACTGGGAATCGAACCAGCGACCTTTGGGTTTGCAGGTCGGTGCCAAAGGAGGGTTCTTTACAGCTTAGGAGAGAGTCAAGGGGGATGGGGTGGGGAAAGGCACTGGTGTGCCCCAGGGAGAAAGCTACATTGGGTCTTCCATCCAATAGATTTTTTAAGGGTGGGGAATTTAGGGGCAGTCTGAGAAGACTCAAGAAACTGTTCATCAGCTTTTCAGGCATGTCCTTTCAGAGTCATGGTCTCTATTAACTGGTCAGCACTGGCACAGTGCAGCTGGTCGGACATCAGCCATGGCATCCCTTGTCTGGTTTAGCCGCATTTCTGAGTCTGGAGCTAAAACACAACTGAGACCTAAATGTTTTGATAAAAGTCAGAACCTCATTGTCCTGCGGTCTTAATACTTAAGGCCTATTCTTCTGCCCTCTCTAAGGGGGTCTAGACCAGAGCCCAGCGATGTGCTAGTGGAAGAAAGGTCACCCTGGGGGATGAGGTCCTTGTTTTCCCAGTTTTGCCTCTTGCTAGGCACCTGGGGCTTTTTACCCTGGTGACCTTCTGAACCTACCATCCTTGCTCTGCTCATGTTTGTCTAACTGCCTACCACACTTGTACCGAGTTGCTTTTCCTCTTCCCTATTTATTCTGTAACAAGCTCATGGTGCTCCTTGTCATTGTCTGGTTTTACTGGTATTAATCATGAAGGGGCTCTCCCATTTTTAGGTTCCTCTTAGTGTGTGAATACACTAAGAAGTAAGTTACTTCAGAATGTGGGCACAGGCCAGCTCAGGACAGTTGACATTTTACTGCCTTACTGCTTTGGTAAAGAGCATTGGCCTTTCTTATCTCATTCTCCTGCAGCAACTTTTATTTTCCTGTAAGTGTTGATGTTTTGGGAGGAAACCCCTTCCCTTTTCATGACATTCCATTTGGGCTTTTTTCAAACTGGCTTTTGTACAAGGAAGGGTTAGATATGAGAGAAGATTTAACCAACTCATAAGACGTAAGTTTAGATTTGTTCAAATTCCAGTTAGCTGGGCTACCCTCAGTTTAAAAATAAACTTCTTATTACAGGAATTTCCAAGCATGTGTAGGGAATCTTAAGGCTTTCTGTAGCATGTCATTTAATTTATTTATGTCTTCATTTCTTGTTCTCTAAGTGCTAAATTGGGACAGGCTGAGAGAAAAGGGTAGATACCAACATTTGTAAGACAAAGTGCCCCTCCCTCAAAGATTTACAATCTAGTGGGGAACAAAAGGTAGACAATCAACCCCGCAGTGAGATGGTGTGTATTAATTGTTGCATTAGTAAGAAGTTACAAGAGTTGAGAGAAGAGTTGTAATTAATCTTTTCTGCCTGGGCACCATGGGATGGTTTCATGGAGATAGCATCTTTCTGCACTTGGAGGATAAATACTTTTTTGTGAAGGTAGAACCAGGGCAAAGGCCCAGAGACAGGTTATGCTGTGTAATTGAATTTGGAGCAGAGGGTGTCTCTACTAGAAGAAATGGGAAGCTAATAGGTAGACGGTTGCATCTGAAACTGTCACCGGAAGGGAACTAGCCCAAAGCAGGTCTGCCACAGGCCAACTAGCAGTTTAGCCTTAATTGATAGGCTTAAGTGACTAATGTGTGCCGATACTCTAAAATTGTGAAGCTTTTGATTAAAGACTCCTTTTCTTTATCACCAAACCTTTGCCCCTGGAATTTTGCCTACAGGGTGGCAGCGGGCAGCTGGACCCCACTTGCTGTTTAGTAACAGGGGGCAGTCTTGAAGGACTAAGCCTTACTGTGTGGGATCTGATGCCATCTCTAGGTAGACAGTGTCAGAATTGAGTTAATTGTTTGATGGTCTAGGATAAAAACACACATATTGGAATTGGTGTTAGAATCATACAGGGACAAGGCCAACTGTTGTCCACACAGTATGTTATTTAGTCACTGTTGGTGTAAAGCTCATGAGATCTTTGGTCTGATCACTTACAATTTCCAAACTCCTAGAATGGTCTTGCACTACGTAGGTTCTCAATACATATAGTTGTTGAAAGAATGAACTCATGAATAAATAGTGTTTTGCTTAGTTAATGATGACTGGCCCATTTTCTAAGTGTTTCTTCCTCATACTTACCGGTCTTGAGTTAGATTTTATGCTACAAAGATGGAAAACAGAGGAAACTGTAGGCAACATTGTGGTGGGGACAAAAGTGGGGAAATAAGAAGAAGGAAGTTTGCTCTTCTTAAGCGTATGTGACACTCCTGACAGGTACAGTTGTAAATTAACCAAGTTCTTGTTTTACCATCCTCATGGGCAGTGTGTTATGTTTACCAAGGCAGTATTGAAGGTGAAGGGGCTAGCCCTAGGAAAAAGGCAAAGTTCTTGAATTTTGCCAGTGTAACATCAGGGTCTTTCCATATCCCATGCAGGCCAACCAAACAGAAGGATTCTGACCACCAGTTTGGAACAGAAAGTTCCCAGAGGTGGACTGTCTGTTCTGGAAGGGAGGCAGAACTTCAAGAGTTCCTGATGTTGGATGTACATAAGAATGCAAGTGATCTGTCTCTTACTGTGGCTTATTTCAATGCCCACTTGCAGAATGGGGTTCTGCAAAGGAATTAGCCACGTAGAAAGCATTATATACTTCAGGCCTTATCAGCTGTGTGCAGCCTGGGAAGCGAGCCCTAAGAACCCACCGCTGTACTGCCCCAGTGTGGAAGGCAAGCTTTCTTTGCCATCAGTTGATCTATTTCTAAAAGGGAGCCAGTCGCTGAAATATTTTATCTCGTCTCTTTTTCCATTTGCCTTTTGTGCAGACTGCAAAAATAATTCAGAAGGGTCAGTGTCATCATCAGATCTCTCATAAATTAGAAAAGAGGTACTTTATATACATTATATCTAATGCTCTCATAACCTGTATAAGGTCAGTATTCTCATTCTCATTTTATGGAATCAGAAACTGAGCTCAGAGATTTAGAAACTTAACCCACCAACAGCCAGTGGAAGGGTTGAGATTCAAACTCATGTCCATGTGACTGTAGTGCTGTCTCACAACTAGTGCACTCATCAGCCTGGAGATGGGGAAAGAGTTGGGCATGACTGGTTACATGTAGCTCTCCACACCTGCCCACCCTCTTTGTAGACCACTAATTGTTCTTGTCTTTTCTTCAAATCAAAGAGGCATCTCATAATTAGTTGTGTTGCACTGAAGTATAACAGGGTTTCTAAAACCTCAGCATTGCCAGAATAGGAAAAGTAGGATTGCAGAGTCAAGGGCTTCCTTTCAACCATGTCCCACTCCGTGAAGGTGCTGAGCAAGAATACAGACTTCCCGGCCCCTCTTCTCACCACCCTCTTCCTCGGATTTCTGGCCCAGGGCTCCACAATTTTAGAGGATGTTGTGATTCTGCTGTTGCCCCTGGAGTCAGTCTTGGATAGGCAGAGTCTCTCTCTCTCTCTCTCTCTCTTTCTCTCGCTGGTTAGAACTGTGGGTTGCATGGGACTGAGGACATAGGGATTAATGGTCTGGTTTGCATAATTCCTGGCATCAGTGAGTGAGTGCTTAACAACACTTCTGAATAAATCAATGGTTGCAAGTTAAAAAATTAAACCAAAGTTAATTATACACTTGGCACAAGGGAAAATCAGGCTATCTCGACCCATAAAAGCATGTTTCAAACATTTTTAATCCTTACCTGAGGACATTTTCTTTTTCATTGCTTTTAGAGAGAGATGGAGGGAGATAGGGACATCAGTGTGAGGAATAAGCATTGACTGGTTGCCTCCTAAATGCTCCAGGACTGGAGATTGGCGCCCCTATCAGGATCTTGCCTGTCTGGCCCCGGGGTTGCACACGCCTGCGTCTGGACCAGGGATTGGACCCACAACCTCTCAATTAGAGGACGGTGCTCCAGCCAACTGAGCCACACTGGCCAGGGCCATATTCAAAACTTAAAATAAATTTACCTTAAAATAATTTTCAAATAGCTTAAATGGTACATGAGGAGTAAATTTATGGTATATGAGAGTCTTACTGCCTTATGACAATTTGAGTTGCTTTTAAAGATTCACGGGAAGCTGGAGAAGGTTGGCTATGGGACAACATGAGTGTATTTATTTGATATATTGAAATCTTTACTTTTAGAGAATTGCTTTTGGAGTCTGTCTAAAAATTTTAGTGAATTTAAGCTGCAAACTGCAGAATGTAAGTTGTGGATGAGAAGCACTTTACCAAATGAACTGGAGAGCCAGGTCTAATGATAAAACCCTCCCGGGGGGCTGGCATTACTCTTCCCACTAGGATTCACCCAGGAGACAGCTGCTGTCTTTCTTCCTTAGAATGGAAGATCACTCTGTAGATCCCATGGCTTCATCAGGCAGCTGGGGGATGAGAAATAACATACTCTTGGCTTATTCGGACGGGAGGGCTGGCTAGGTAGAAAGCCATAAGTTGTTCTAATTGCCAACATAAAGTACTTTATTTTATTAGGCTTGAGTTCTGCACCTTTCTCTCAATCCTCTGAGTTCCTGATTCTATTGCTTTATGAATCCTTATTGTACCATAATCTCATGAAAAAATTGAAGTTGACAACTAGAAAGTATATGACCTAACTCTAGGGAAAAAAAACACAAATGACTGATAACTTGAGAACTCTACAAGAACATAACTCACTCCTTTTTATTTCTGAGTGCAAGATAATAATAAATTGTAGGAGTATAGTGAAATTGCAACCGGTATGCTGTTAGCAAATAGAATTTTAGAGGAATAGAAGTTACTATTCAGTAAGACCCACTTTTTCAAACATTTGCAATCTTAATGGGGTTTGGGTAGATTCCTTTTAATCTGGTATTTCATATCAAGTCCCTTGGCAAGTGTGTATGAGGTTTCAGTTCCAACATATGATGGCCAGAAAATAATTCTGCTATAAGAATAGGCATGTATTTTTGGGTATACAGAAAGCCAACCTAATTTCTGATTGTCATAATTAGCAGGGTTATAAACACCTAATATAAATCATGTCTAGAAAGTGTTTGTTTTCATATAATAGAAAAAATTATTTTATAGAACATATTAAAAACAGATGAGAGAGAAGAAAGAATCTCCCATCTATGTTCCACTACTCAGGTAAAATCATTTTGGTTTATTTCTTTGGTGTAATAAATCATACAAGCAATGAATGATAATACTCCACACCATGTTAACAAGACAAAGTATAAAAATCATATGATCACATCGATATGTGCAGAAAAAGCATGTGATAACATCCATTTATGATTAAAACGCTCAATACAATGGGTATGGAAGGAAAGGACATCATCGTAATAAAGGCAATATTTGCAAACTCTGAACTATTATCATAGTCAGTGGTAAAAAACTGAAAGCTCTCCTCTAAGATCAGGAACAAGACAAGATTGCCCATTCTCATCACTCTTATTCCTCATAGCACTGATAGTTCTAGCCAGAGCAATCAGGCAAGAGAAAGGAATTTTAAAAAGCATCGAAATTGGAAAAGAAGTCAAATTAGGGAGCACTTGATAGCTTGCTTTCCAGAGGTGTCATTATTTTTGGCTCAGATGAACTCAGAAATTCTCTAAAAAAAAAAAGAATAAAATTGTCACCTTCTGCAGACAGGATTCTTTATATAAAAATGCTACCAAAAAGCTATTAGAAACAGTAAACAAATAAAATAAAGTTGCAGGATACAAAATTAATGTACGAAAATCCATTCCATTACTATACAGGTACAGTGGAATTTTAGAAAAAGAAATGAAGAATATAGTTCTTTCTGTAATTGCAAAAAGAAAAATAAAATTCCTAGGAATAAACTTAACAAAGGATGTAAAGGACCTATATACTGGGAACTACAAAGCATTATTCAAAGAGATTGAAAAAGACACAATGAAATGCAAAGATTTTTCATGTTCATGGGTTGGAAGAATCAACAAAGTTGAAATTGCCGTATTATGCATAGTAATATACAGATTTAATGCAATCCCCATCAAAATCCCAATGTTACTTTAAAAAATAAATGAAACAAAAAAGATCACCAAGTTTGTATGGAATCACAGCAGACACCAAATAGGCAAAGTAATCCTGAAAAACAAAACAAACAAAAACAGAGCTAGAGGTATCACACTCCCTGACTTCAAATTATACTGGAAAGCGACTATAATCAAAGCAGCATGGTATTGGCAGAAAAACAGACACACAGACCAACAGAACAAAATTGAGAGCCCTGGAATAAACCCACATTTATATCAGCAAATAGTCTTTGTCCGAGGACCCAAAAATATACAATGGAGAAAAGAAAGTCTCTTCAATAAATGGTGCTGTGATCATTGGAAAGCCACATGCAAAAGAATAAAACTAGAATGCTATTTGTTTCCATACACAAGAATTAACTCAAAATGGATCAAAGACCTAAATATAAAACCTGAAACAATAACTCACATAGGAAAAAACATAAATACTAAACTTAGGGACCTTGGTCTAAGAGAGGATTTTATGGATTTGACCTCAAAGGCAAGGGAAGCAAAAGCAGTAATAAATTAATGGGAACACATCAAACTCAAAAGTGTCTGTGGAGCAAAAGAAATCAACAACTAAAAGTAGCCAACTGAAGAAGAAGATATTTGCAAACAACACATCCAATAAGGGGTTAAAATATATAAAGACCTTATACAACTCAACAATAACAAAAATAATCCAATTAAATAGAGGATGTGAACAGACACTTCTCTCAAGAACATATATATATGGCCAACAGATATATGAAAAGATACTCAATTTCACTAGTTAGGGAAATGCAAATCAAAACTCCAGTGAGATACCTCTTCACACCTGTTAGAATGTCTATCATCCATAAGACAAGTTACAGTAAGTGCTGGAGAGGTTGTGGATTAAAAGGAACTCTCATTCACTGCTGGTGGGAAGTGAACTGACCATTATGGAAAACAGTATAGAGGTTTCTCAAAAATTAGGAATAGTTACCATGTGACTCAACAATCCCTCTTGGGTAGCTACCCCCCAGAATAGAAAACATGTATTTATAAAGATATATGTACTCTTCTGTCATAGCAACATTATTCACAGTGATCAAGACATGGAAATAACCAGAATAATTTTTTGATAGATGATTGGATAAAGATGTGGTATAAAAAAAGACAAGATACTGCCATTTGCAACAACATAGGTAGATCTTGAAAATATCATGCCAAGTGAAATGAGTCAGAACCATATGATTTCACTCATATATGTAGGATCTAACACTGGAACTCACAGACACTGACCACAGTGTGGTGGTTGAGGGAAAGGGGATGAGAGGTAGTAAAGAGAAAAGGGAGTCAACTCTATATGGTGACAGATGATTTTGACTTTGGGTAGTGAGCACACAATGCAACATACAGAATATGTATGATAGAACCGTACGCCTGAAACCTATATAATTTCATTGACCAATGTCACCCCAGTATATTTAACTTGAAAAAGGAGAGGGAAGGGAGGGAGAAATAGGGAAAGAAACATCAATATGTGAAACATCAATCAGTTGTCTCTCTTTTGCCCCCAACTGGGGACCTGGCCCACAACCCAGGCATGTGTCCTGACTGGGATCCAAATTGGTGACATTTTGGTTTGCAAGCCAGCGCTCAATCTGCTGAGCCACACCAGCCAGGACAAGCAACCTTACTCTTAACCAAAGGAGTATCTTACTTTCTTTTGTTTTTTGGGATATGGTCAAAAGGCTATAAACAGAAGTTTGCGTGTAAACATAATATCACAGCTTGTTTACAAGAACCCTTTGGAAAGAATTTCTCTAGTCTAACAGACATGAATAGTTATTTTCTTCAATAACTAGCTCTTACATGCAAGCATATAAGTATTTGTGCTTTCCCTTGTGTATTGACTAAGGAAATGCAGAAGGCTAAGAACCAACTTTGTGACCTGTTTTTAGTAAGTGGGTAAGGCTTCGTAGCATCGATGAACTTTGCTGCTTGATTCATCGATGTCATTCAGTCCCGAAGAATAATGTAGATTTCCACTAGAGGTCTTCTCAGAGGGGCCATTCTGGGTGTTTTACACAGGATGCTCTCTAGTGAGGGTCCCAGAAACACGCTAGGGCAGCTGCTCAGATGGCTGGCTTGCTCTCCACCCTGCGCTGCTCTTTCCCTGCTGCTGCCATCTGGGTTCTGTGCTCACTCATGCTCTGTCCTCTCCTGACCTGCAGGACCCCCAGAAATGGAGTTGTTTCTCTGCTTTTCTTGTGAAAATGATGATGAGGAAAATTCTCCGCCTCATCACATAAGAAAAGTAACGTTCGTACCTTTTCCAGCTCAATACCAGAATAAAGGAAATAATGGTACGTTGCGGCTTAGAACTGAAAGAAGTCTAGGTGGATGCTTGGGGTTTATTTTTTGCAGGTTTGCTTTATGGTTTGAGTTTAATGCTATTAAAATATGTCTTTATGTTTTATTCCCAGGTGAACGTTGGATGTGTACCCAAAAAGGTAGAATTTTAATTTTTTTACTCCTCCTATACACTCCTTTCACACGTTTGGTAAATTCTCATTCGAATAAGGTTGTTTCTAAAATGTTTCACTTTTAAAAAAAAAAAAAAGCCCTGGCTGGTAGCACAGTGGTTAAGGCGCCGGCCTGCGAACCCAAAGGTCGCAGGTTCGATTCCCCTGCCAGGGCACATAACCAGGTTGCAAACCAGGTCTCCAGTCAGGTCTGTGGCTGGAGGCAGGTGAAACGCAACCATACATTGATGTCTCTCTCCCTCTCTGCCTCTCTCCCTTCCCCTCTTTCTAGAAATAATGAAATAAAATCTTTAAAAAAAAAAAAATAAATAAAATGTTTCAGTTAAAATTTCTTCTGTAAAAATGAGCTGAGAGACCAACTAAAAGGGGCTTAAACAGTAGGCTAATTTTAAACTTTTTATTTGTTTAATATCACTAAGAAACCAGGAGGGGGATAAAAAGCAGCTTGGAGAGGTGGGCAGTGGCTGAGATTGGCCGGGTGCTGAAGGATACCTGAAAGGAACTTGCCTTCCATCTCTCCATCCTGATATCCTGGGTGTATGATCAACGGGAACCCCCTGTCTCATGGCTGCAGGAGGGCTCCCAGAGCTCCAGGTGGGGTGTCCTCACCCAGCACGGGTTCTGCAGGTTGCTTTAGATTCCCTAGGCTGGGACTGAGCTATCCTTGCAGGGGGCCGGGGGGAAGGAGGTGCTTCTGGGCAGACAACCACAGAAAGAATTAGCTCCTGGACACTAATTCTAATTGCATCATGCATGCAAAAGCAATTCATCCCGGGCATTCACCGGTGTGGTAAGTTTTCACCATGTGGTGACAAAGTGATCAAGTTCCTGTGGGGACACAGAGGAGAGGTAACCAGGAGTGGAACACAGTGTCCTACTGATTAGGACAAAGTAGCTTTTTCTCAATAGGGAGACCCAGCTGGCAAACCAAATTCTTTTTTTTTTTTTTAAGATTTATTTACTTATTATTTTAGAGAGGGGAGAAGGGAGAGAGGCAGAGAGGGAGAGAGACATCAATTATGGTTGCCTTCCACCTGCCTCCAGCCATGGACCTGGCTAGAGACCCGGCCTGCAACTCAGTTTTGTGTCATGGCTGGGAATCGAACCAGCAACCCTTGGGTTCGCAAGTTGGTGCTTTATCCACTGTGCCACCAGCCAGGAGGCAAACCAAATTCTTGAATGAAATTTTATTAAGTATTTCCATTCAATCCTATAGCCTCATGAATTCTCTTTACCACCATGGTGATTATTGGTCCTAACAGCTGCAGTGCAGGTGACATTGAATTAAGTCATCCTTACCTGTGACAAAGAAAAAGTGGTTGCTTTTATTTCCAAAGCTGCCTCTTGCTTATGCTTGCAAATAATTTTACTCCTTTCAAAACGTGTTATAATCCCAGGCTTACAACCTTTTGCTACTAAGATTACATTTTAAATTGGCAGCTTTGGGGCATACAAGTGAATATTCTAATCTCAGTGACACATGCCTGAGTTTAATTCCAGAAAGGTTTTCTGTAATCTGTTTCTTAATAAAAGCAGCCCTTTTTTTTTCTGTCTTAGGAAAATTTCTTTTTTCCTGGTGGACATTTTTCCTCAATTCTTTCTTTCTTTTTTGCACTAGATTTTGGCATGTTCTACTTAGAATCATGCAATTATGGATATATGAATTATGTGTATTAGTTATAAAGTAGTTTTACGTAGTTTAAACCAATTACAGTAGTAAATCTGCTGTTTATTTATTCTATTTAATCTTTACCTCATTATTTTATAATACCATCTGGGCTGATACTGCATAGTGGGCCACATTTGGAATATTTTGTTCTAGTATATTTCACTTTACCCTTCTATTCTGACCACATGTGCTAGACATTTACTTTACGTTTTTATAGGACTGTAGTGATTTCAAAAATGCTTTTACATTCTTGTGAAATGTGAAAATTTTGGAAATTACCTCATGGCTTGTAGAACAGATGAGCCTAGAATCACTGCCCCTGCACAAGGGTAGAGAAGGAACCAGAAGGATGTGCCTGCTACTGCCCCAGTTAGGTCTTGGTTAAAAGCCAATGCAGTGCTGATGGAAGCACCTTCCCAGAGGGTGCCATAGCATGTGCATGGGACAAATTGCAAAGCAATGAATAGGGCACCTCAGAATAATATGAGGTATTGTGGCATTTCTTAAAAGAACTAATTTGTGGTATTGGTATATCTTTCATATGCTTTGTTTAAGATAAAGAATCTAGCAGATAAAATAGCTCAGTTTGTATGACATGAATTTCACCTCAATAGCAAACAGAATCACATAGAGTTATCAATGTATTCATCTTTAGAGCTAAAGGGAGAAAGGTTGGAAGAAGCAATGTTAGGACTTGTCAAAAGTGGAGTTAAGACTCGCCTGACTCAGGAAATGGTTTGGTTGTCATCCGGAGACCTGGATGCCAATCTGAATTTAGTTATCACCATGATCAGTTGGCATTAAAAGGCTTTTACAGGTTATAGGATGTGGTCAAAAACAAAAGAAGCATTGAACCTTTGGGTTCCAGGTATCTGATTACATTACATTCTGACAAGGGCACATTCATAGCCTTGAATATTTAATAAGAATTTCTTTTCCTTTTTTAAAGTATTTTTATTTATTATGCTGTTACAGTTGCCCCAGTTTTTTCCCTTTCCCACCTTTTGGCCTGGTATCCCCCTTCCCTCCAGCAATCCCCTCACCTTAGTTCATTTTCATGGGTCATGCATATAAGTTCTTTGGTTTCACCCTTTTCTGTACTTCTTTTTTTTTTTTTTAAGATTTTATTTATTATTTTTAGAGGGAGGACAAGGAAGAGAGGCAGAGAGGGAGAGAAACATCAAGTATGGTTGCCTTTCACCTGCCCCCAACCATGGATCTGGCTGGAGACCTGGCTTGCAACCTGGTTATGTGCCCTGGCTGGGAATTGAACCAGTGACCTTTGGGTCCTCCGGCTGGCGCCTTATCCACTGTGCCACCATCTAGGGCTTTTCTGTACTACTCTTAACATACCCCTGTCTATTTTTGTTCCTACCAATTATGCTTCTTTATTCCCAAATTTGTACTCTTATAGAATTTTTAGTTTTCAACTTCACCTAATAGCTTCCTTCCAAATCACCATACTATACAGTTACAGATGCAATTCCATTTCCTGAAACTGATCGCTAAAAGGTAGGACTTAAAGGAATCTGAAACTTAAAAAGAGAATCTAAGCAGTGATAAATGTTAATGGAAGGGCTATGCCCAATCCTGCTTTCACAGAGTTTATAAACTAGGGAATTTAACTGTGTCAGTAATTTTCCCTGACATTTCAGAAACCATCCTATAAAATCTATCTGGTCATACATCTGAACTTTCTCTTTTAAAATGTCTGGTTTTGTTTTTCATTTAAAAGCCACTATTATTTTCTCTATTACATAGTTACCTTTCATTCACAATTTCTATTTTCTCTCAGGACTCACATACTGCTGTTCTGGATACTTTTTTTGCAGGTTATGTGGAACACAGCTGTCCACTCTGAATTCATGCATGATCATGCTGATTATGGCTTTCAAAGTTGTGACAGTAAATTCAGTTGGCGGTAAGTGCTAATTTTCAAGGGCTCTTTTTACAAATACTAATATTTTTCTTTCGTAATTAACTGTGCCATAAACTTTTTTTGGATGGTTTGTACTGTGGTAAAGTATATATATGTAACAAGTTTTGGGAGCTGATAGATATATTTATAGCCTTGATTGTGGGATGGTTTACAGGTGTATACTTATCTCTGATCTCATCAGTTTGGGTACATTAAATATATGTATAGACACACAACATAAAATATTTACTTTAGCCTTTAAAAAATTGATTTGTGAGAGAGATGGAGAGAGAAACATTGATTTGTTATTCCACTCGTTTATGCATCCATTGGTTCATTCTTATGACCATTGCGCACTGACCAGGGATGGAACCTGCAACCTTGGCCAGAGTATTAGGGTAATTCTCTAACTAACTGAGTTACCTGGCCAGGGCCCATTGTAACCATTTTTAAGTTGTCATTTCAGTGCCATTAAATATATTCATAGTATTGGACAACTATTACCACTATCCATTTCCGGAACTTTCCTACCATCCCAAATAAGAACAGTGATGTTCAGGATACCCATTAAACAATAATTCCTCATCTCCCCTACTCCTGGCACCTGGTATCTATGTCTATTCTACTTTCTGTCTCTATGAGTTTACCTATTCTAGATACTTTCTGTAATATTCGTCCTTTCTTGTCTGGCTTATTTCATTTAGCATAATGTTTTCAAAGTTCATGCTTGTGCCGTATGTCCGAATTTCGGTCTTTTTAAAGGTGAACGATATTCTTTTATGTTTGTATACCACATTTTGTTTCTCCATTTTTCAATGGACTTTTGTTTTTCCCCTGCCTTTTGTCTATTGTGCATAATCATGCTATGAACATCGGTCTACAAGCTTGTGCTTTCAGTTATTTTGGATCTATACCTAGAAGTGGAATTGCTGGGTCATGTGGCAATTTTGCGTTTACTTTTTTACGGAGCTGCCATGAACAATTTTTTTTTTGAAAGAGGGGAGGGGAGGGAAGGGAGAAAGGGAGAGAAGCATCAATGTGCAAGAGAAACTTTGGTTGCCTCTCACACGTCGCCAACTGGGAACCAGGCATGTGCTCTGACTGGGAATCGAACTGCTGACCTTTCAGTTCACAGGCCAGCACTCAGCCCAGTAAGCCACACCAGCCAGGGCCCATGAACTTTTTGGAGTCTTTGAATTTTTAAAACTTTTTAGTAAATTCATTGATTCAACAAGTATTGAGTGGCAAATACACTTTGCAGATTATTTATTCCCTTTGATGCAGTCTTACCATTTAGTTCCAAAAAGCTCTTAATGCTACCATGCTAAGCACTGTGCCAAAGCACCTCTCCTTGTCTTAAGTGCAAAGAAAAATTTTATTTACATTCCATGGATGCCAACTGAACATTCTCCACAGAGTAAAATCGGGGCTGTCCATATATGGAAAAACAGGTGACTACAGGGAGGTACCTGACTGTCTTTAGAGACCTTGACTCGTGGGATCTTTGTCAACTGTGATTCTCAGTGCAAGGACAAATGCCCTAGTTACGAACTGAAAGAGCAAAGTCCTTCTCAGTGCTGATTCAGGTTTCACTGCAGGGTTATAAAGGAAAAGCGTGACGCCTATGTGAGCCGTCTGAACACCGTCTATGAAAATAATCTGACCAAGGTGAGTGCTGGGCTTTGAACTTGGAGAAGCTGCTGTCCTCTGCTGGAGTATGCGAAAAAGCCTAGCCAGACTAAAGCGTAGCCACTGCCTTTGTCTCTTATTGTGTGTTACTCCTTTTATGATGAATGGCTGTTGAGGTTGACCTGTCAGGGAGAAGCCTTTGACTGGGTAGGCCAGTCCCTTTTCCGCAGGGAGGGGGCAGTAGGTCTCACCTGATGGCTGTGCCTGTGGTAGGACGTCTGGCTTCCACTTGGATCCAGAAGCCAGACACATAAGTGACTAATTATGCCAGTTCATTTATTAGAATCAGGACCATTATCTGGCTGGAAACCTGCCATTGTTATTGGCTCAAAGCACCCTCATCCTTGGTGCTATAAATCTACTCAAGAGGCCAAATGATATATAGTTCAGAAGGTTGTTTTGTTTTGTTTTGTTTTAGTGAATGAAATCTCAAGAACATTGGGTGAAGGTGGGTTTGCCTTTAGCAAATACATGTTGTTCTTGGCTCTCCTGAGGCTTTTTCCTTCTTAGAACTTAGCTGTCAGACCTTTCCCAGCCAGGAGCATGCCAGAGATACAGACAGGCCCTGCATCACCCACTCTTCTTTTTCTTGACAGTATTATCTCAGCAACCTTCCTTTGCCTTCGTGGTCTCACTCCGCAGTTTCTAAGACGTGAATGTAGCTTGAGATGTAGTTAGATTGGTAGATTTTTTATGGTATTCAGACCACCGTAATCTCATTAGCAGATTTGTGTATAAGCCAATTTTTAGTGTGAGTTACTTCTACAGATGGCTAACTCATATTTTTTCATTGATTTTTACCATTCATTGGGTTTCCTTTTGGAGGTGATATTTTCTGATCTTAATCCCCAGTTCAAGGGAGAACTATTTGGGAGTCTTTGGTCACTTAGGCAGTGATGACAAGGCATGTTAAGTCTATTGGACATGAGCATAGACATAACACTTGTTTTATGAAAACACCTGTGTCAGATTTTATTACAGGAGCAGGTAAAGGCAAAACAGATAGGAAAATCTCTCAAGAAACAGCATTTTAAAATACCCACAACTCTTGAAGTGCTATAGACTTCCTATGACTTTATGGGGAAGGAATTTTAAATAGGAAAGGAAATTTTCTCTCAAATATCCTAGGACATGAAAATAAAAATTTCATGAGTTCTTCCCAAAACTATTATTTACATTATTGCTGCTTGACTCCTACCCCTTTTTATCTAACACCCATAGGAAATGATTACCTCCTGAAGGGACGTTTTTCTGGAGGCTTGTGTCTTTTGTCATTGAACTTGATTCAGCCTGATTAAGCAGGGCATGGGCAGAGCAGGCCTGGAGGGTGATTGCAAAAGAGGCAAATACCCAGTTCTGAACCAAGCATGTTCGAACCTGTTAAAACGTTCGATTCTGTGCGCCTGCTTGCGTGATTCCATTACCCTAGTTGATCGCCCACATTTGCACGCCAACACAGGCGTCATAGCTGGCAGAAGCGTTCTGGTAATCCTCACATTGAGGCTCGCCAACTCGAGTCCCTGGCACAGAAAGAGCAAATGACAGTCTGAGTTCTCACCATCGCAGGCATAAAACTTCATTGTCGTGTAATTTGTGGTGTTCTTCCCCCTTCGTTTCAGAAGACAGAAGCGTTGCATTTTTCTGCCCTGGTTATAGTGTTTCTCTACTCCCTTGACCTTATTTATCGTTTTGTCTTTCTCAGCTCTCCCACACCTTCAGACCACATCCTTCTTTAGTGTCTTTTCATGGCAAGTGAGGAGGACTTTCGTTCACAGCTCTTGGGGACAAAGATGTAATGTTTTCCTTGCGGGGGTGACTTGTATAGATATTTTTGGTCTCTGGGTTTTGACCCAAAATAGCACCTTCCTTTCTCTTTATTTGTAGATTTCCAACGTCAAATGGCCCCCTTACCTAAGTATGAATTAACCAAAGTTCTATGGAAACTCAAACATTGAGAGTAGTCTCAGCCTGAGCAAACCCCGAATCAGAATCCTCAGTAGGGAAATGGGAAACACTGATACATTGCAGCAGGTGTTGTTGTTTTATCTGAAGAGCAGGCTTATGTCATGCATGGTTCCTTCTCCAGGCCCGTGTAGAAATCATCGTTGGCCACGCAGTGTTCACAGGTGACCCCAAGCCCACAGTAGAGGTCAGTGGGAAAAAGTACACTGCGCCTCACATCCTGATTGCAACAGGTGGCTCACCCTCTTACCCGCAGGAGAGCCAGGTCCCAGGTGAGTCTCCCAAAGGCGAACGCTTGGTAGACAGCCAGGAGATGTTTACTGAAAGGGTGGGAGAGCGTGTCAGTGCCAGCAAATTTTAGTTCCACAGAAATATTTGATAGCGTTATTGAGTCATCACCGCTCTTACTTCTAGAGAGGAAATAAAAAATGGCAACTCAGGAAGGACTTGGTTGGCAGGTTCCCCAAGTGAGGACTGTAAAAACCTTGTCAGAACATAGTGTGACAGTTGGGAAAGTACTGGGTCTTGCATAAACTGTTGTGATTGTTTTCCAAGAGAAAGCCCAGTCTGTGTGATCGATACTGTGTTTTCCCACATAGGTGCCAGCCTAGGAATAACCAGTGATGGATTTTTTCAGCTGGAAGAATTGCCTCGGTAAGCTGAGGTTCTTTGACCTCGGGGTTCATTCTCCCTCAGTCTCTTATACGCAACCTGCCGCCACAACCATTGAGTACAGGCATTTCCTGCTTTCTGTTCCCTGCCTCTTGTCTTTTCTGACTTCAGGTATCTCATTCACCCTTATCCCTCATTAAGTGAGTCAGATCTTTCTTGCCTTTTGCTCAGAGGCCATTGCAGAGATTTTAGAACCAGAATCAAACACAGGTGGTTTTGAAGAAGAAACAGTAAAGCCCTACAACTATCTCCTATCTTCAGCTTGATACAGCATCAATTAATAATGTGTCTCAAGCAAATAATTATGTTTTTTTTTTTCAATTTATTGATTTGAGAGAGAGATAAAGAAAGAAACCTTTGTTGTAATGCTTGTTCATGTGTTCATTGCTTGATTCTTGCATGTGCCCTGCCTGGGGATGGAACCACAACCTTGGCATATTGGGACGATGCTCTAACCAACTGAGCTACCTGGCCAGAGCCTGGTTCCAGTTTTCAGAACAGCTAGTGCAGAGGGCTCTCCGTAAATAAAAGCTCTGCCAGTCTCACAACAATCGATTTTCTCAAATTGTTCTCCATATGTTTGTCCATGTAACCTTAGTGAACTGTCATGGGTTTAGATACACAGAGAGAAAAAAGATATTGAGGAAGTTTGTTTCTCTGATTTGAAGAAGCTGCCAATCGCAGGCTTTCCAGGTTAGAGGGACCCTCCCGCCCCCTTCGCTCGTAAAGAGATGATACCCAGAGGAAACGGAGCAGGGGCCCTTCTAGCCCCGGACTCTGATCTCCTAAGTAACAGTCACTCTGGGGTCAGCATTGCTCAACGCTGCCCCTCCCTCACGGGTGCTGCCAGTCCCCTTTGAGGTCTCAGTCCTGTGCTTTTAAAAAGGCCTTCATGGGGGATGACTGAAAATTCATGGCTGCATGGTCTCCTTCCGGGAGCAAGCCCACACTTGCCCCTCTCGGGCATGCACCTCTACTTTTCTCTCCTAACCCAAGGGACCCCACGCGCCTTGCACCCAGGGGCAGCGGGCAGCGGCAGCTGCTTCTGGGCCAGCTCCCTCGCCCTGTCTCCACAGCCCCCTTTCTCTGACTTCCAGGGAGCCAAAGCAGCTCTGCCCGGCCTAGGTTCTCCTGTTGCTTCTAGCTTAAGCCTTCCCTCATTTCACTCTCCTCAGCTTTAAATAAACGTACTCTCAAAAAAAATAATTCATGCCCACACCTTTAATTCACCTGGAGCCACAGTGAATACAAGAGAGGAGGGCTTCTTGGCAGTGCCATCACTGCAGAGGAAATGTCCTGTTAAGACCAGGCGATGTTTGAGTAAAAGAAAAGCAGTCTTCTTAGATTTGCTGTCCGCAGAGCATCACCCGCATGTGGGGGGAGCAGCCTCTGTTCCCTGCGGGCCACCCCGGCCTGTCTGGTTTTAGGCTTGGACGCCGTGGCACGTGCGGTGTTTAGGTGGCATAGGTCAGTCTAAACTCGCCCTCCAAGGGATTTTACTGCATAGGTACCTGTCCTTTAAACAGTTTAAAGTCATTTCTTAAACTTGCATTGCCAGCAGTAAGTGAATTTAAATGAATTAATTCAAATTGTGCCAATGTCAGTTGCTTAGCTTTGACAATGGTTATGCAAGATGTTAACTTCCAGAAACACCGAGCAGAGGTGTATAGTATGAAACAAGCTAGATGTCTCTGTACTAGCTTTTCAACTTTGCTGCACGTCTAAAATGATTCCAAAATAAGTTTATTTAAAAAAAGGAACCCTCTGCTTCCACTTCAGCCGCAGTGTGATTGTTGGTGCGGGATACATTGCGGTCGAGGTAGCTGGGATCCTTTCAGCTCTGGGCTCTAGGACGTCGCTCATGATACGGCATGATAAGGTAAGTTTTGTCCTTTTACCTTCTCTTTACTTGATGTTAAACTTTTATGTTTATTTTTTTTTAAGATTTTATTTATTATTTTTAGAGAGAGGGGTAGGGAGAAAGGCAGAGAGGGAGAGAGACATCAGTGTATGGTTGCCTTTCACCTGCCTCCAGCTACGGACCTGGCTGGAGACCTGGCTTGCAACCTGGTGATGTGCCCTGGCTGGGAATTGAACCAGCGACCTTTGGGTTCGCAGGTCAGCCAGTGCCTTATCCACTGTGCTAGGTGATGTTAAACTTTTAAAAAATCTCCTGCCCTGGTTGGTAGCACAGTGGATAAGGCACCAGCCTGTGAACCCAAAGGTCACAGGTTCGATTCCCCAGCCAGGGCACATAACAAGGTTGCAAGCCAGGTCTCCAGTCAGGTCTGTGGCTGGAGGCAGGTGAAAAGCAACCATACATTGATGTCTCTCTTCCTCTCTGCCTCTCTCCCTTCCCCTCTTTCTAAAAATAATGAAAAAAAAACAAAAAACTCCTGTTGTCATTCAATACTAGGGGGCAAAGCAAGTGGGGGTCAGTTGCTTTTGTTCTACATGGGGCTGCATAGAAACCATTTGAGTTAGGCATTAAGACCGTCTTAGCTACCAGCTGCTAGTTGATAATAATGATTTTTATTTCATCAAACTGGCTGGTATATTCATCCTGACGTACTAGATAGTATCATATGCCTTGAATAGGGGACTTGCAGGCTCAAATATGAATATTAGCTAAATTAAACAGACTGTTGTTTTAATTTATTATTCTGGAAATCTATTTCAAACCATAAGGTAGTATTGGATTATTATCACTTAGTCAACTAAGTTCTTTGTGTTCAAAGGAAACATATCCAAAATATTTACACACTAATGTTCATGGCATTACTCACAATAGCCAATAGCTGGAGGCAACCTACGTGTCCGTTGATGGATGAATGAATGAATGAATAAACTTAATGTGGTATATACATACAATGGAATATTATTTAACTTTAAAAAGGAATGGCATTCTGACATGGTGTGGATGAACCTTGAGGACGAAGACAAATACTGTATTATCCCACTCCTATGAGGTATCTAGAGTAGTGAGACTTAGAGGAACAAAAAGTAGAATGGTGGTTACCAGGGACTAGGGGGGTAGAAATGGGGATCTGTTTAATGGGGTACAGAGTTTCAGTTTTTCCAGAGGGAAAGTTCTGGAATATACTTGACACTCTAGAACCTGTGCACTTGAAAATAGTTAAGTTGGTAAATTAATGTTATGTGTTGCTTTACCACAAAAAAAAAAAAAAAGGAAAAGGAAAGAAGATTGTAGATTATCTGTTCGAACCTCATGGTAAGGCCAAGAGGTTTTGTGAGTGTTAATCAGTATCAAAACTGACAGCCAGCTAAGGTCTCGGAAGCCTACGCCAGTATTTTTTTCTGTTAAAGTACTGTCCCCGCGTTTGTCATCAATGATGAAGTGTTGCTTTGTGTGTTTTTTTGATGAATTGTGGCTTAGCACCATTGGGCTATGGAACAGTATCAGGGCTTTCAGAGACATGGTGTGGGGCGGAAAGAGCTTGGACAGGCCATTTAATGCCTTTGGAACAGGATTTATCAGATCCCTGACCACTCAGATGCCAAGCTGATCATCTTGGTCAGTGTGGACTCAAAGCCTTGGAGTCTAAGGAACTTTCGCTTTGGCTTTGAGACCTGTCAGACGGTTGACCCTGAGGAGAAGAGGTGAATTATTTTGTGTTGCTGGAATATGTTCAGCAAATTGAAAGGAAGGAGGGAGGCAGAGGGACAGCCACTCTGAATTTGATATATAAATAAGCAAAGGGACTGCAGCAGCTTATCAGTAGAGTGGCGAATTTCCTGCGTTTGGGAAAGGGGCCTGTTTGCCCCGAGCCACATCTTCTTGGGCTTCCTGCCCTTCCCCAGGGCTCCTCCCTCTGCTCCTGCCCTGGTGTAACTCTGCCCTGGAACTGGCCTGTGAATAACCTGACCCCCCTTTACCTGCCTGGGTGTGGTACGTGTGTATTCGCAGAAATGAAGGGTGTCTCTGAGGGAAAAAAGGTTGCTAGACAATAGCGAACGTAGTATTTAAAGGCTGGTCTCCTGAGGGCAGAAATGGAAGCCATCATTGAACATTGAAATCCAACCGGAAGTAATATTAAAAGTTCTGAAAAAAGAACAAAAATCCTGGAAGCAAAAAACTTAGATTAATTGTTATGTCAATTCCATGTCTTATTTCAGTGATGTGGTACTACAGAATTCATGTGCCTCCCAATTACCTCAAGGTTCTATGATCCTCCTATTCGTGGAACGTCATACGGGCAAGCAAAGAGTAGCTACTTCAGCATCTTCAGTGAAAATGAACACATGAGCATGATAATTATTTGGGGGCATATTAGATACTGAAAACACTGCATAGTGTGTAAATGCCAAATGTTTTTATTTTATTTTTTTAATTTTAATTTTTTTTAAATTTTATTGTTGTTGTATTACATCCATCCCCTTTTTCCTCCCCTCTGTCCCCTTCCCCACCCACCCACTACCCCCCCCAGAAGTCAATCCCACTTGTTGTCCATGTCCATGCCACATGCTTTTTAAATCTCACGGTCCTACTTAATTAACTACCTGTTTATCTACTGTCACTGGATTGTACAGGCTAATTATGTACCTTAGGTTGTTTCCTTTTTACCAGTTTTACTTGCCTTTGATTGTGTCTCTTTTCATTTCAAAGAGACCTGATTACATCTCCGATTCATTGCCTTTTTTTTTAAAGATTTTCTTCATTATTTTTAGAGAGAAGGGCAGGGAGGGAGGAAGAAAGGGAGAGACATCAATGTATGGTTGCCTTTCACCTGCCTCCTGCTACGGATCTGGCTGGAGACCTGGCTTGCAACCTGGTTATGTGCCCTGGCTGGGAATTGAACCAGCGACCTTTGGGTTCGCAGGCGGGCGCCTATCCACTGAGCCACCAGCCAGGGCATCATTGCCTTCTTTAATTAGGTTAGCTGACTATTAAATCTATTGCATTATCAATTCCATGATCTCTCCTATGACTATTACCATCTTTGAGGCTGCATACCTTAAGAAGAATTAGGATAGCCTTTCACCAATAATGTACGAAAAATGTGGGGTTTTCCATTTTCTTTCCAAAAATCTGCCTTTGCCACTGAGCATCCTCTTCCATCACCCCATACCATCTCACCAGGGTCATCACATCTGTCATTATCACCACCATGTCCTCTAAACATCTACTCCGTGGCATATTGATCTACTGTTGTGATTTGTCAGGTCTGCGCATCCTTCAAGTATATAGTGGACCCTCATAAAGGCAGTCTGATCAGACGCCCCTGTTTTCCAGTAGGTGAACCCCCTCTAGCCTGTTCCCCACTTTGTTTCCTCAAATTTCTCCCATTCAAACCAGCCTACTTGCTATTCCCCGCCTGTGACCTGGTTCCGTCTCCTTGTATTTTTATGGACTCTTCTATTGAAGGTGCTTTCCCTTCCCAAAACATCAAAAGCCAGTGCAAAGAGCACATTCACCATGAAATTTTTCCTGTTCTCTTCTGTATTTTTTCTGTCTCTTACAAACCACCTTATCTCTACTTCCATTAAGTTAATTGTTTGTCTTTTATTCTGCCATTTCGTTTTCCACATAGTAGAGCTTAGTAAATATTTGTTGATGGGATGAACGATCAGTAATTTACAGTGTTGAGCTCAGTTTAGCTTGCAGGAGTTACATGTCTGTCCATACGTGAGTACAGCCCACCTAATAGACACTCCCTGCGTGTCTACTCACTTTAATGATAGCATTCTGGCTAAGACTAAGGGAATGGTGGCTGTGAGAACCCTGTTATAACAGCAGTGTTAGAGACTACGTAAATGCCTTGGAAGATACACTAACCAGTTGCCCTAACTTCCACCTCAACTTGGTATTCTGAACTCAATTAATTAAAAATAAAGTTTCCACAGAAGATTAATGCACCTTAGTTCTAAGAATATAAAGAAGTGCCACGTCTTTACTCCCCAGCTAGTGACACTATAAACTGAGCTGGCAGATGTGACAAGAGAGTGGCTTTCTATACCTTCATTCCCCCATGTGCTCTGTGCCCTCTCAGGATGTGTAGGCCTGCCAGGGATAATAGAGCAGAAGCGTTCTGCCCTGGTAGGTACACAGTGGTCAGTTCTTAGTGGCCCCTGTATCTTTAAATGTCCTTCAAGATTATGCGACCAAAGAGGCAAGCGCATAGTGTCATGGAGAGAACTTCATCTGAAGAATCAGACTGAACTCAATTCCAGTCCTGGCACTTAAACTTTTTAAGAGCCACTCCATTCCTTGGAGTTTCAGCTTTCTCATCTGAAAAAGAAGTGGGGATAACATCGCTTAGCCCTTAAGATCATTAGAAGAATTTGAGGATGAGTAGATAGATGGATAGAGACAGACATTCTCTGGAATAGCACCTATCATAGCAGAAAAGAATGTTTTCAACTTTGTCAGGGACTTTTACTAGGAATGGAATTCATATTTACCAAATTTAGATCCCTAGAATAGTTTGAGACCTTAAATAGTAAGACTAGTGTTAAAAAAAATTCTTCAAAACGATGCTGTTGATTTATCTGCCTAGGTAAGGAGATTTTACATAATGTCAGAGGAAAAGCTGACTGTGGAATCTGAAAAGGGAAACTATTTCTGGCCCCTAGAATTAAGGAAAAGAGAAACAGGCTTGGGAGGAAAGGACATGGTGAAGGTAGTGGGGACCTGCAGGTTGCCTCTCTGTTGAACTCTAACACAGGAGTTGTGTAAGTCAGGTGTCATACAGACATGGGTGGGGATGGAGGAAAATAGATTCATGGAAACTGCACTCGCAACCTGGCCACGAATGAAGGAGAAAGAGGGAGGTTGGTCCTGAAACTGCCCTGCCAGGTTTGTAGCATATGTTTAATCAAGGTTTTTCCCTTTTCTACCCCCATCACTCTGCTGCCTCTGTTTGCACACAGGTACTTCGAAACTTTGATTCAATGATCAGCTCCAACTGCACCGAAGAGCTGGAGAATGCCGGCATAGAGATCCTGAAGTACTCACAGGTATGGCTGGCCCGGGCACATTTACAGCACTTAGTGGCTGTCAGGAATCACACTTTGCATCCTATTAGGTTGGGTTTGGGTTTTGTTTTTGTTTTTGTTTTTGTTTTAATATTTTATTTGTTTGCCTACTTATTTGTTAGAGAGAGGGAAAGGGAGAGAGAAAGAAAGGGAGGGACACACATTTGATGGGGACCCAGCCTGCAACCCAGGTGTGTGTCCTGACCAGGAATTGAACCAGTGACCTTTCGGTTTGCAGGCTGCTGCTCAATCCACTAAGCCACACCAGCCAGGGTTGGTAGTTTTATAAATAAAAACTCTTATCTGCCCCAGTCAATTTCTTTCCAGAGTACTACCAATTCTTTTCTTTATTCCCAGCTGCCATATTTCTCATTAATGTACTAATGAAGCCAGGGCATAAAAGATTAGAAATCTGGTAATTGTTTTAGTTAGAACTAAAACTTTAATTTTTGTGTTTAGATGCTTTATTAAACATCCTTATTTTCCAGGAAATATTATGGAATATATCTTTAAAGTGCACCTTTTGGGGTTTACAGATGGAAAGAATTACGAAGTGCTTTAGTTCTCAGGGAATTACCTAAATTTCAGAATTTTCTTGGAGCATTAGCCTTGTAAAAGTGATTCTTTTCCCCCATAATTTTGCCCTTTCACCACAGGCCATATCAAGTAAAATAATACAAATGAATATGGTTTGTGAATGTGAAAATATTAGATTGGTGATGGGGTCAATGTGAGGATCCTTTGGGACCTTCACTAAACTGCATGTAGGCCACGCTCCTGACCCCATTCTCACCACCCCTCCCCCCCATTCTGGTTAAAAATGTCCAGGGAGAAGCAATGACTGTGTATTATGAAAAGTTTCTTAGTGATACTTTTCATCTTCTTTACACTCCAGTTGTACTCTGCGTAAAATGGCTTTTTTAAAGGTTGTATGTATTTATTTTTAGAGAGAGCAAAAGGGAGGGAGAAAGGGAGAAACATCACAGGGTTGCCTCTCAACTGGGTACCTGACCCGCAGCCCAGCCAAGCATCCTGACCAGAAACCAAACCAGAGTGACCTTTTGCTTCCCAGGCCAGTGCTCAATCCATTGAGCCATGCCAGCCAGGGCCTTCACACAGTTTTTAAAGGTATAGTTTAGGATACTTTGTTTTAGGCTGAATGGAGTAGAAGGGTGATGTGAGCTGCTGTTTCTGGCTGGTGGCTGGATGATTTGGGGCAACTGAGAAACAGTCTTGGCCCCCAGGAGATCGTGTTGGCTTTGGGGCGGAATTAATCATGTCCTCAGCTAAGACCCCTGTGTAGGATTCAGTGGGGATTTTTTAAATGTTAAGAATTTTAGTTCCCTCTTTGCTTTCCTTTCTTGCTATGTCCCCCACAATGAACACATTTATTTGCCAATAGGTCAAGGAAGTTAAAAAGACTTCCTCAGGCTTGGAGCTGTCCATGGTTACGTCTGTTCCTGGCCGGAAGCCCACCGTGACCACCATTCCAGATGTCAACTGCCTGCTCTGGGCCATTGGACGGGACCCAAATTCCAGGGGCCTGAACCTAAACAAAGTGGTGAGCTGACTTAGTCCACCCAAAACATTCTCATATCTCTTAGTAGCCCTGTTTCCCCCAACACACTGAGACCCCCCAAACTTCGGTGGTTTGGTTGGATTTTTCCTCCTTATTCCTTGCCTCCTGTTCGTAATCAAAGCCGGTTGCTGCTCCTTTGAACCTGTAATATTTCTTTTGCTGGCATCGCCCTGGATCGTGTCCCTGCCACCTCTGCTCTAGACTGTCTAGCAGTTTCCTGACCAGTCTCTTGCTTACAGATTTCCTTTTTACCGTCCTTCCCTCTTTAGAGCCCTGTCATTATTCCTGTTGTCTGCGGCTCTCACCCGGACAGCTGGGTCTGTAAATTGTCTGGACATTGTGGCACTTGGGAATGGGAACAGATGTGAAGCTGATCTACCAATGTATCATTAGCATTTTCATTTATTTATTTTTAAAGATTTTATGTATTTATTTTTAGAGAGAGGGTAAGGGAGAGAGAGAGGGAGGGAAACATCAGTGTGTGGTTACCTCTTTTGAGCCCCCAAGGCTGCAACCAAGGCATGTGCCCTGACTAGGAATCAAACCCACAGCCCTTTGGTTCACAGGCCGGCACTCAGACCACACCAGTCAGGGCTAATTAGCATTTTTATTTGTGCTTTTAAATTTTGAAGGGAAGCCTGGTAGAGTAGCTTGGGGCCTAGGTTCCAGAGTTTGATCCAATTTTGAACCTTAATTCTGTTGCTTACCAGTTGTGTGGCCTTACTAGGCAAGCAGCATAATTACTCTTAAGCTGAATCATTTCATATAAATAAGAATAATAATAGTACTTGCCTCAATGAGTTACAGAGAAGAGTAAATGAGAGTGTACATGCAAAGTTATTTGCTAAGATCCTGGCTTATAGTATGAACTCAATAAATGTTAACCAGCTGCTGTTGATGGTTGTGATAATGATTTTTTTAACGATATGCTTACTATTCTACTACTACTAATAGATATTTTATATGCTTGAGGTTTATATATTTGATGAGCTTCTGGAGGAATATGTCCTAATATTACAATCTGTTATAATGTAGCTTCCTTTTCCTATTTTTATAAGAGATATTTTTTGCATTAAAAAATAAAATGTCCAGTGAGTCATTTTTAATCTTACAGTTCAGTGAAATTTAGTAAAACTATTTTCTTAGTAACAAAACCAATCATTCAGTTTCTCACCCTTCAAGAGGCATTTACCTTTATACAGATGTAGGCATTAGCAGGTCCAGTTTTCAACTATATTTGCTGAATTAAAAAAAAAAAAAATGAGGCAAAGGTTTTAATCTCATTCAAGGTTAAAATACATCTTGTAATGCACATTGAATGATTCCTATGTGCAGGTTTTGTCAGTATACTACTAACCTAACTTAATCTTGCCAACAACTCTGTGGTATAAGGATGAGGAAACCAGGAGCACAGACCTAATGAATGACTCATGGCTGGAAACTCTCTGGAGCCAGGAAGATATCTGCATCACTTGTCACTGCATTCATAGTGACTAGATTAATGCCTCATTTGTATTAGAAGTCTAAGTGTTTGTTGATAAATAGGTGGTTATACAAGGTCCTGCAGCTAGTAAATGCCAGAGCTGGACTTAAACCCAGCTCTGCCTGGCTTCAAAGGTGATATAGCCCTGGCTGGTAGCACAATGGATAAGGCGCTGGCCTGTGAACCCAAAGGTCGCAGGTTCGATTCCCAGCCAGGGCATCATAACTAGGTTGCAAACCAGGTCTCCAGTCAGGTCTGTGGCTGGAGGCAGTTGAAAAGCAACCAAACATTGATGTCTCTCTCCCTCTCTGCCTCTCTCTCTTCCCCTCTTTCTAAAAATAATTAAAAATAAAATCTTTAAAAAATAAAAAGGTGATATACTCTTACCTGTGAAGCTCCCTGTTTCTCACATTGTGGATAGTGATCTAGAAAGCAACAACAAGATAAGCATGACACATCTTAGAGCAAAAATTCAACTCAGTAAATGGGGTAAAGGTTTTGGGTTAAGAACTAGCAGTATGTTTTAGAGTACAGTGCAAACTTTGCTTGGATTTTAAAGATAAATTGGTAAGCTTCAAGCAAATCTGCTTTTGATGACTGTTTCAGGCTGTGACCTGTGAATGTACGAATTAGTGCACAAGGTCTGCCCCAAAAGTTCGAGCCAGTGTCCCCGATACTTTGGGGACATACCTCGTAGTACTTCAGAAGGAGAGCTTCAGTGGAAAAAGTCCTGAATGGATTACATGGGGATAGCAAGTACCACATTGGGTAGTTGAGGATTCCTTTACATTTAATCTGGCCAATTGAGCAAAGTTACATCCTGTTAAAACATCTCAAAATTGGGTAAAATATTTCCCTTTTCAATGAAGCAAAAGCTGTGAAGCTCACCAATTTGCTAAGATTTTTTTCATCTTGTAGGGTGAGCCTTGTGGCTGTTAGAGATTCAGGCCAAAGAGGTGCCAGAAATGAGGTAGACGCAGAGATTTCATCTTCCGTTTTTGTGGACAGGTCAAATATTTATATGCTGTCCCTTCACAATTTTAGGGGATTCAAACTGACAACAAAGGTCACATCATTGTAGACGAATTCCAGAATACTAGCGTCAAAGGTATCTACGCGGTTGGAGATGTATGTGGAAAAGCTCTTCTCACTCCAGGTAATGTTTCTTCTTTGCTCCGGTGAGGGAGGCTCTGTGTGTTATGTAAAACCGTTCAGCAGTTCACAGTCAAATCAGCTTAAGCAAAGTTAAAAGAATGAGTACTTTATGTCATTAAATGGTAAAAATACATTGAAGCATGTTGACTGAGTACTTGACATTTCCTAAACAATACTCATTTTTTACTTTAAAAATGCTTAGTGAAGACTGCAGTTTTTATACAGACGAGATAGTCACCCTCTGAAGAATGCCGTAAGTTAGAATCTGAGTTGTACGTGGTCGGCAGTGGGAGGAAGTGGCTTTTGGAAGAAATAGTCTAGCATGAGATTCTTACATGATGTTTAGTCTTGATAAACAATCAAGACTGACCCTGCCCTCTGAGTCCCGTACCTCAGCCTTCTTCCTGAGTTAGCTGGCGCCCTGTCAAGCTCTGTTCCACTGCTCTCCGTCATCAACATCACTCCGTGGGCTTTCTCTCCAACCCCTCCGAGACCTCACCAGCCGCCCTTGAATGGCCCCGGGTCTTACTCAGAATGGCAGTTCCCCCAGTTATACACCTGAAGTCTTTTAGCACCCTTAGGAGGTTCTCTTAACAAAAAAACAAAATAACAGATAAAGCTTCAAAAGCTTTAAAACATAATCTTAACAGCCCTGGTTGGTGTGGCTCAGTTGGTTGGAACATCACCCTGAAACCCAAAAGGTTATGGATTCGATTCCTGGTCAAGGTACATGTCTAGATTGCGGGTTCAGTTCCTGGTCAGGGAGCACAGGAGAGGCAACCAATGGATGTTTCTCTCTCACATCAATGTTTCTCTTCCTCCCTTCCCCCTTCTCTAAAAACAGTAAGGACATCCTTGGGTGAGGATAAAGAACTAATACATAATCTAACAGTTGAAAAGTATGTCAAAGTCAAGAAATTTCCTATGTATCCTGATATCTTATTTCGGGGGGGAAAAACTTGTCAACTTGAAATCAGTAAAATTAATAACTGATGCTTTTACTGAACTTAAGAATTTATTCTAAGCCTTGGCTGGTAGCACAGTGGATAAGGTGCCAGCCTGTGAACCCAAAGGTAATGTTTGATTCCCTAGCCAGGGCACATAACCAGGTTGCAAGCCCCGTTTCCAGCCGTGTCCGTGGCTGGAGGCAAGTGAAAGGCAACCATATATTGATGTCTCTCTCCCTCTCTGCCTCTCTCCCTTCCTCTCTCTCTGGAAATAATAAATAAAATCTTTAAAAAAAAAAAAGAATTTATTCTAAAAGACTCTTTGGAATAAAAACAGGCTAAGGAGAAAAAGTTTTAAAAGTGTAAGAATAATTTAAAATAAATGTTAAAATATTTGTGTGAACTGAGTAGAATTATAAAATAGAACTGAAGTGAAGATGCCTGAAACTAATGTCGTTTGCTTCATAAACACTGTATCAAAAAGCTAATGTCCTCATTAAATAGGTAACTGCCAGATTGATTGGGAACTTGTAACATGTGTCTTTCTTTTTCTTTACTTCTTTCTTTACTTCTTTCCTTCTTTCTTTCTTTCATTTTCTTTTTGTCATAATAGAATAACCTATTAGTTTTAAATTGTTAACTACGTGTTGATATGTCTTCTTTATATTGAACTGGGTAGTATAAAGAAATGGTATAAAACTTTGTCAGAACTGGCATGTTATGCCAGATGGTTCAATGATTAGAATAATTCTGCTGTGTTAAAATGAGCGATAAACTATAAATACTGATTTTAAAGTATTTTTGCAGTTGCCATAGCTGCTGGCCGAAAACTTGCCCATAGACTTTTTGAATGTAAAGAAGATTCCAAGTTAGACTATGAGAACATCCCCACAGTGGTCTTCAGCCACCCTCCAATTGGCACAGTGGGACTCACAGAAGGTAGGTATTTAAAAATAAAGACCACTTATGGCTTCCTTTCTTCCACCCCCAACTTAAAACTAGGTGTCTGTCAGCTGACTAAATCTATCCCAGCCCTCCAAGTTACACTCCTTTTTGGTTAGTCTCTTGTAACAATTCTAATTTCCTCCCCAGCTACCACCATTTTGAGGGTATAATTCCTTTTCCCCACATCACCCTACCTCTTTGCCTTATTTTCGGCGTTTTTATTTGCACTAATTTCAAATTTAAAGAAATGTTAGAAAAATAGTACAGAGGACTCCTGTATGTATACCCTTAGCATTTTCACTTTATCAGTTCCTTTCTGCATGCATGTATATACACACATACTTCAGTCTCTGTTTCCTAAGAACCAGGCCATTCCTTACAGAAGCACAGTACAGTTTTCATATGAGAACATTTAAATTGATACAATATTATCTAAACTTTAGACCTTATTCAAGTTTTGCCAGTTACCTCAAATCAGGTTGCTTTTAATACTCCCCTCTCCCCCACCACCACCACCACATCAAGCCTTCCAGTTTAGGATAATGCACTACATTTAGCTTTTATAACTCTTTGGTCTCCTTTAATTTACAGACAGAATTCTTCAGTCTTTTTATCTTTCAGGACACCAACAATTATTTTGTAGACTATTGTTCACTGTGGCTTTGTTTGTTATTTCTTCATGATTTGATTAGGTTATCTATTCTATTTCTTGCTCTCTTTGATAGGTCAGTGGAATTGTTCCTTTTTTGATAGATCCTTTTTTTCTTGCACATTATAGATGATGCCATTTCTAAATATGGAAAAGAAAATGTGAAGATCTATTCAACCACCTTTACCCCAATGTATCATGCAGTTACCAAAAGAAAAACCAAATGTGTGATGAAGATGGTTTGTGCTTACAAAGAGGAGAAGGTATGGGAAAAGCCGAGGAAGCAAAAGAGTGACTTCAAGGTTGACAAGGAGGGGGGTCTTTTGGTGGGGTCAGGAGGGAGGAGGCCATGTAGTTAAGTATTCTCTGATTTCACTGGTGCGGTCCTACATTTATCTGCCTGTCTGTATGTTGAGGTTCTTCAAAGTAATTCATTTAGAAAGAAGGTTCCACTGCAAACATCACAGGAAAGGTTGAAAACCACAAAAAGCTCACTGTCATTGACCAGCAGGCCAGAATAGACAGGAAACTCAGAAATATTGTTAAGTGTAAGAATTCAATGCCAGATAAATTTTATACAACTGATCAGTGAAGCAGAAGTTTAGTGAGTACAATTATCTGTTTTGGGTTTAACTTTTTATTTTTTAAAAGATGTTTATTCATTAGTTTTAGAGAGAAGGGCAGGGAGGGAGGAAGAAAGAGAGAGAAACATCCATGTACAGTTGCCTTTCACCTGCCTCCAGCTGCAGACCTGGCTGGAGACCTGACTTGCAACCTGGTTATATGCCCTAACTGGGAATCGAACCAGCAATTCTTGGGTTCATAGGCCTGCGCCAATCTACTGAGCCATACCAGCCAGGGCAGGTTTAAATTTTTGAGGAACTACCAAACTGTTTTCCAAAGTGGCTGCCATTTTCCACCCCCCTCAGCCATGCATGAGGGGGTTTCCAGTTTCTTCAACACCCCGGACAACATTTGTTATTCTCTTTTTCCCTTATAGCAGCAGTCCTAGCATATATGAAGTGCTATCTTACTGTGATTTTGCTATAAATGGAGCAGATTTTTTAAAACAGAATTTTTGAAGTATAGGTTTTGTTTTATTAAAGGGCAACCAAGTTGACTTTTCTACAAATTGAATTAAATGTTGAAATGCCACCTAGCAGTATGCCTCGGGAACATGCCTCCATGAGGAACAGTGGCTTAACGGAAGATTCAGATGCATTTTTCCAACTTATCCCATCAAAAAGAGTATAGTCTGTATTCAATTCAGTGCCTCCTCATTCCGGGAGCTGTAAGGCATAACCTCAGGCTTATGCAAGTCAACATCACTGAGGCTTGACAGACGCAGAGAATCAGAGCAAAGAGAAGAAAGGAAGTAGGTTGGCAGCAAAATGCAGGCCGCTGCAACCCTGAATGTTCCTCAACAGCCAAAGCTTTCTAGACCTTGAATCAACAGGGCCCCTACCTATCTGTATTTTTAATTAATTGTTTTATTTTATTTTATTTAATATTTTGAGAGCGAGGAGAAGAGAGAGAGGGAGAGAAACATCAATGTACGGTGGCCTTTCACCTGCCTCCAGCTACGGATCCGGCTGGAGACCTGGCTTGCAACCTGGTTATGGGCCCTGGCTGGGCATCAAACCAGCGACATTTGGGTTTGCAGGCCGGTGCCTTATCTCTACATATCAGTTATTTTTTCATACCATTTATCATTCATTGATTTGATAAACATTACCTGACAGTCTAGTAAAGACTGAGAACTAGGATACCGTGAGGAATAATATGAATTCCTACCATCACCAGAAACTCCAGTGTTGTAAATTTAATATAGATCACAATGTGTATCTAAAAATCTGTCTCTATAATGCATATTTAATACAAGACTTGGGTTTTTTTTTGTTTGTTTGTTTTAAAATCAGATACACCTTTTTCGTATTGTAAAAAGCAAATTACATAAAATTGACTATTTTAATGATTTTAAAGTGTACTTAACATTAAGTATATTCTTGATTCATTTTTAAACAAAATATTTTTGTGGTTGACTTTTATGTTCTCTAACTTTGCTTTTCAATGGACTGGTTACCCTAAAAGTATTTGCTGAAGATGAACATTAACTCACAGTTTTAAAGTACAGTGAGAAACCCCACTGGAAAATGGGAATTGAAACAAATGCCCCTTTCTGGTTCTCCATGCAGTCACTCAGCATGTAGGGACCAAGTGCCTCCGAAGGGCCGTGGTGCACTTGGCCAGAGGGATAGTGTGGGGAGCAAACGCAGACAGGGCCCCTTCACCTGGAGATGAGTCTGATGGGGAAGGTGGGCTGCAACTATCCGGTCCCCAGATAAACACAGCATTGCAGTCGCGATAGAACTGTGGTGGAGAAACATTGGTAGTGAGAGACCGTGTGGTAGTTAAACTTGCGAGGGAAGAAATGTGCAGCTATCTGAAGATAAATGGGCTTCAACCCTTGAAAGAGGAGAGGAAAGGTATCCAGACAGAGGGAACAATTTGCAAAGGTGAAAGCACGGTGAGTCCCCAGGACAGAAGGAAAGCCAGCAAGGCTGAGGGCCTGCGATGGGGGCTGTGTGACACGGACCACGGAGGGTTGTTGAGGCGGGACCGCACATGGCCTTGTGGGCTGGGTCATCACAGATGTAAATGTTTTAGAGGTTTTTGAATATTAGGTATCTTTCTCTTTTGGTTCCCAGGTGGTTGGGATCCATATGCAAGGAATTGGGTGTGATGAAATGCTGCAGGGCTTTGCTGTTGCAGTAAAAATGGGAGCCACAAAAGCCGACTTCGACAACACGGTTGCCATTCACCCTACCTCTTCAGAAGAACTGGTCACACTCCGTTGAGAACTCAGACTCATGGGCGAGCAGTTGGACCAGCAGGCCTCCTGAAATGAACCAAATAATCACATGTACTTAAACTGTGTCCATTTAATGTACTTCTTTATTGTAATCAGGATCTTCTGGTAGTGGAAGTTTTCAGTAAATAATAGAGTTTATGTTATTGGAAATTTGTTTCGTTATCTAAGGTTGATTTTCATTTGATCACTTCTCACAATAATTATACTTTGAGGTTCTTTATGAACGGCTCTGTGTTAGCTGGTTGTTGTGATTTTGTTTCAGCCTCATTCCAAAAGTAAAACTATATGAACTACCATTAAATTAATGTACATGAAGGAATATAGCTTGCTACTTTTTATAGAGGAAGATGACAGCAGCTGTTCACTTTTAAACAATGCAAGTGCACAGAGCTTTTTTTTGTTATTTTTGAAGCCAGTACTGTGCTCTTCATGTTACAAAGGTGCTTCAAGGATGTGACCTTTCTCTATAAACACATAACACGAGAGGCCTTTCTCCTTTATTTTAGTCTTTCTTCTATATGATTAAAAATTGTTGCTTTTATGAGATGAAGTACATCAAACTAGAAGTGATTCAAGGAGAGAACTCCAATACTTCCAAAGTCCCTTCCTCTGCTAAGCACATATCATTCAATGGAAGATTTCAGTTTTTATATGTGTTCTTGTCATTTTATTATTTTTTTCTGGAAACAATTTCCAAAAACTTGAAAATAAAATTATATTCTTTTCTTCTTACAAAGTGTTGTTAAGAATTTCTGGGTCACAGTTCATTTTCTAAGAACATTTCACATAGGAGGGTCCAATGTCAATTCTGAGCTACCTTAAGAAGGCCTAGAACCTTACATGGCAGAAGAGAAATTGCATGTTTATAAATGAAGCATTGAGCAAACTTAGTAGTTGCACTGGAAGAAGTCTTAGCAATCACAAGTTTTTAGCACTTTATTTCTGTTAGCCTTTATTAGCTAGGTAAGTTGAATTTTCTCGTGATTTTCATTGGTGATGTGGGGCTACTGGTTTCATTAGGCTTATACTGAATACCCTTCTAGTTGGTGGTGACCAAGTTTGCTGAACTGGCTTCAGGTAGGTCCAATGTCAGTGAAAGAAAGTTACCACTTTAGTAACTAGGTGATGTGGTGACTGCAGCAAGAAAATAGGCTGTAAAAAGCTGGACAAGAACCAGACTGACAGAACCATTCCCCCCTCTTACACATCAGCCTAAAAAATAGTGAGCCCAGGTTTTGGGTCGCAGACCTGGTGTCTTTCTTACAATGCTGAGGTCCCAAACTTCAGATGTGACTCCGTAAAGAAAAGGGGTGGGGGGGTCACATCTACTCTAAGCATGTAATTTTGTTTTGGTCTCAAGTATCCTTTGCACTGGCTGTGTCATAAACCAACGTGGAAGGAGGAGCTTTTTCCAAGTGCGTATTTTGTTCTCATCAGTCCTCAGGTTGGCTTAGCTGTGAGGTGATCTGGCCAGCATCTTCCATGACCTCGATTATGAGCAAAGTCAGAATACACAGGGCAACACATGGTGCCACTTCTGCCACATTGTCGATGCTCTGTAGGTGGTTACCGAAGGAAACGCATGGCACGAGCTTGAAAGTATTCTATAGTATAGAATAAGGGCTAAAGTTCTACAGAAACAACTTCAAAGTACTGTGTTAAACACAGGGTGACCGTATGATGTGTTGACCGAAATGGGACACTTGGGAGGGAAAGGGGCCCCTATTAATCAACTGGAACAAAAGGCATAAATTTTACTTCCTCAGAAAAATGGGACAATGTCACCCTAGTTACTAGAGAGGTGGAATTATACAAGCTCAGTAGAGGCAGAACGTGCCAATTGGCTGGGTAAACCGAGGACTTTGAGAAAGAAAGGTTATATAGGATTTAGAACTTGAGGTTGGTGGAGAAGGTTAGGGCACGTGACAGGAACAGTGAGACAGTTGGGCAAAGTGTCCATGGGAAATGAGTTCATTCAGTGTGGCTGGAGCAAAAGTGTGCATGTGTGTTTTGTTGGGAATGCGCTTCCCACATGTTTACCTGATGATCCAGTTAGGTATTGGGGTGTAGCAAACTACCTGAAAACTTGGAGGCTTAAAACAGCAACCACTTTATTATACTTCTAGCTCATGATTTTTAAAAAAGATTTCATTAATTTTTAGAGAGGAGAAGGGAGAGAGAAAGAGAGGGAAAGAAACATCAATGTGTGGTTGCCTCTTGCACACCCCCAACTGGGGACATGGCCTGCAACCCAGGCATGTGCCCTTGACTGGGAATCGAATCAGTGATTCTTTGGGTCACAGACCGGCCCTA
Organism: Noctilio leporinus; assembly: GCA_004026585.1. Classification (NCBI taxonomy): domain Eukaryota; kingdom Metazoa; phylum Chordata; class Mammalia; order Chiroptera; family Noctilionidae; genus Noctilio; species Noctilio leporinus. The sequence goes on along the minus strand of PVIW01001086.1, from coordinate 208,739 downwards.
AGTCCACTGAGCCACACCAGCCAGGGCTATGTCTCATGATTTTGTGGGTTAGAATTGAAACAAAATTCAGCAAGCAAGGATGACGTCTCATAGTGTTCACAAAGACCAGTTGGAAATGTGTAACTGGCAGGTGGTTCGGTCTAAAAAGTTGAAAACAGAGCCATTCATTTGTCACACTTAGGCAAGGATGACTGGAAGGCTGGCCCCAGCTGAGACAGCCAGAGTGCCAGCGTGTTGCCTTTTCCGGCATTGCCATCTCAAGGTAATGGGCTTGGATGGAAGGTCAAGGCTCCCAGAGATGGTTCCAAGATTCCCAGGCAGATGATGGAAGCTTTATGACCTAACCTCCGAAGTTCTAGAACATCATTTCTGCCACATGTTTAATCAAGTCGCTAAGGCCAACAAAGACTTAAGCAAAAGTTTATGGGAATTTGTTTCAGTGGGAGGATTGGTAAGGAATCTATGGCCATTTTAATTTTTAAATATTTTATTTATTTTTAGAGAGGGGGGAAGAGGGAGAAAAGGAGGGAGAGAAACATCGATGGGTAGTTGCCTTTTGCATGCCTGTGGAAAAATTGGTTTCATGATACAGTATTCTACCTAAAGTTGCAGAACCTGTTGATGGCACTAAGTGAGTACCTACTGTATATGGCAACTCTAACTGAGACAGTCCTTTTCATTTCAGACTAGGAAACTCAGGTTTAGAGAGATTAGCTACTGGCTCAAAGTCCCACGAAGCTCAGGCCAGTTCCAGGCCAGTTCCGTGTTGCTCAAAGGCCAGGATGTTAACCCCTGCAAATCCAAAATTAGTAAGTGGAGGCAACAGCAAATGTTTGCTTTTTGGAGACCATCTGAGAGAGGACAGCAGGGTAGCAGAATATATTGCCATAGAACATACCACTAGGCATAAAAATCACCTTCAGCTGAAGGCAATTGAAGTAGATAGAAGGGAAACCTTCAGCTATTTGCCTAAAAGTAGGACATATATTTGTAAAGGTGCCCCCTTGCTGTCTTATCAGGAACGACAAAAGTTAATCACCGGGCCCAGAGAGGACCTCTGAGGAACCTACGTAACAAACTTGAGTTCCAGTCGTTTCCCCACATATTAGCCTTTACACAGCTTAGTACCCTAGAAACTCAGAAGTTCTTTCTACTCAAGGTTTTGTCACTTCTTTAAAGTTATTGTTCTTTTGTTAAGATGCTATATAAGACCAAGTTCCTACCACCCCTCCTTCAGTTATGTACACTTATAAGTATGTGTAGTGCACATACTAATAAACTTACTTGTTTTCTTTTCTTGTTAATCTGTCTGTGGTTTGTCTAATTACAGGATCCTGGCCCCCGGGCTTAAGATGGGTAAAAGGAAGAGTTTTTGCTACCTTTTGTGGTGAAAGCTAGAGAAGGAAGTAGGGTCCTGAGAAGTGATTTTCAGTATGGGCAGTCAGCGTCAGAAGTTAGGAGGAAAGTCCTCAAAGCAAGAGACACCCTCAATGCTAGAGAAATGCAGGACAGATGATGAGCAAAGTACTTAGTTTAGCTCTTGATTTGTGCAGATGTGGGCTAATCTGCTTTGTTGGCTATTTTGAGAATCTAAGTATCTAGTTAGTTGAGGTAGACTGCAGAATTTGACGGCAGAATGAAGTAATTTACTTCACCTCAATTTTCCTCTTCCAAACAATTATGTAATGTAAAAAAAAAAATTAAATTATAAAATTAAGCCACCACATTGAAAAAGAATGAAGTTCTGATACATGCTACAACATGGGTGAATCTTGAAAACATTACATCAGGTGAAATAAACTAGACACAAAACAACAAATAGGAGGCCTGTCCATAAAGTATCCAGCCATGTACTATAAAAACAAGACATTTACTAAGAAGATACAATATACAAGAAATGTTGTACATAGGGCAACGATGACGCCTTAGTCCCCTTCAAAAGTGGCATGTTGGGACCTCACACAGTGCTCTCTTCCACTGTTCAAAACACGACACTCATTGCACTGTCCCTGAAAGCTGTGTGAATCATTTGAGTAATTTCCATGGAGGAATGTTCAAACTTAACACAAAATTCGACTTGCTGCTCTACTCACTCAGTCATTTTGAATGCGATGGCCATAAGGTACACGTAGTCACTGAACAGTACCTGCTGTCCCCACTAACTAGTACAGTGAAGTCATCATTGTTCATGGATGTGCATTCCAGTCCACTCCCCTTGGTTGCCAGGTTACCGCAATGTCGTACAAACTGTTCTCCTTATATTAACAATGGCTGGACTTTTTCTGGACAGACCTCGTATTATTCCATTTACATAAAATATCTGGAACTAAGGCAAATTCACAGAGATAGTAAATTAGAAGTTACCAGAAGTGGTGGGGAGGAGTTACTGCTTCATGGGTACAGATTTTCTATTTGGGTTAATGAAAAATTTTGGAAGGAGTGATGGTTGGCCAGTGCGAATGTAATTAATGCCACCAAGTTGCACATTTTTAAATGATTGAAATGGTAAATTTTATGTTACTTTGTTATATATATATATTTTTAACCACAATTAAATAAAGTAGTAAAAAATATTCACTATTTTGGAGTTAATCCTATGTTTATATTGATTTGTGCTTTTTTGAGTGGGAGGGGTTGAATTGGTCGGGACAGAAGGAGGTTTTATAAAATATACAAGTTATATTTCCCTAATGAAGTCACCATACGTTCTACCAAAAAGTATGAGTATGCAGGGTATAATAAGCATTCATGAGATAAAACATAGTTGCTATTCTATCAGTAGCTTGAATCATTCTTCATAGAATTTGACATTAGCCACACCCTTCTGACCTGAAATACCAAGGATGCCAATATGTAGGTGGTTTTGAATATAATAAAGGTTTATTTAAGCATCAATGGCTGAGACTTTGTTATATAAATAGCCCTGTCCCCATAAATTATTCACGTCCCACACCTTAGAGTGGGCTATTTTTCCTATGCCTACCCTAATCACTAGTTAAAGGCTGCCTCAGAAGCAACTTGTATTGTGTAACAAGGGTAAGAAGGCAGAATAAAATATGTCTACCCCCAATCTTGAATTCTCTGAAACCAAGCTAATTTGGGCTGATGTTAAATGGCTAAGTTGGTCATGGTAGAGTCAACATTACCAAATGGAATCCTTTTTTAGTTCATTTATAGTGTGTCTTTGTGTAACTACTTCTGACACAAAAATGGCTTCATTACAAAACATGCTAGAGGGAGCCCATTTTTGTCTTCACCTGAGAAGTATTTTCCAATTACAGGATATCACCCAAAGGTGTTTTGAATGAATTCAGTCATTGCTGTCAGCATTATGACCTAGTCACAGGCAACAGGCTGTGTAAACAGGAGTGATGTCACTGGCTGATAACATCCACCATTTATATGAGTATATTTTAACAGTTTGCTGGGCTCTGCAGGGGAGGGTTGCAAGTTAAGTAGTGATAATAATAATAGCTAATATTTGGGCAAGGGAGGGGCAATTGAGATTCAGGGTTTTAGATTATATACAACATATTCTAATATAGGCATTAGAAGGTTTAACTGTCCAGTATCTCTTCCAACTGGCTAAAATGAGAGATGACATTGAAATAAAGGTCTAATTGTGAACATTTAAAATACTTAAGGAAACCATCAGACAGGGGTGGCTCTAATATCTTTGGTAACTTACATAAGCAATTCGAAGCCTGAGCCAGAGTTAACGCACCTGAGGTAGAGAAAATGAAAAACTAATCACAGCCTTGGTTGGGTGGGTCAGTTGGTTGGAGCACTGCTACGTTCCCTAAGAAGTTTCAGGTTCCATCTCTGGTCAGGGTACATGCCTAGGTTTCGGGTTTGATCCAGGTCAGTTGGGGTGTATATGGGAAGCAACTGATCTATGTTTCTCTTTCACATTGATGTCTTGTTCTCCCTTCCTCTTTCTAAAAAAGGAATGAAATCATATCCTTGGGTGAGGATTGAAATTAAACAAAAACAAAAACTACTAATCCCACTTTACTAACTGTGCTTTTCCAAATAAGGCAATCACTTAAGCTATAGCCAATCAAATTCTTTGATTTGCTTCCAAGTCTTAACTATAAAAACTTTTGCCCAAGCTCCTGGTAGTAAGTAGCGTTCCTAAGCTTTTTTAGTTTGGGGCTGCCTGATTTCAATCTATGTACCTCAGTTTATTATTTTTTTTATTTTTTAAGAGGGGAAAGGTGGGAGAAAGAGAAGAATAGAAACATCAGTGTGTGGGTGCCCCTCACATGCTCCCAACTGGGAACCTGACCTGCAACCCAGGCATGTGCCCTGACTGGGAATCAAACTGGCGATCCTTTAGGTCCCAGGCCTGTGCTCAATCCACTGAACCACATCAGCCAAGTCTCGGTTTATTGCTATTTTCACTAGTTCACCTGTCGAGTGCTTCCCATGCGGTAGATCTAGTTCTGTAAAAGTATGATTCTCTAATGGTTAAGCTCAATTCTCACAAGAGTAGCTAATAAGCATGTATCAAACGTTTACTTAACACAAGTGGAAATAAATCAAGACCCCTTAAATGAGACCAGAGGCTACAGGGCTTGTTTTCTAGCAATGGGGTTAGCCACCATCACTTGGGTTTGGCAGAGACTCAAAGGCAGTCGGAAAGAGGGGAAGCTTTACGTGTCTACCTCAGAGCCAACGAGGTTTCATTTGAGAGCACCAGAAAAAAGCGAGTTTGGCAATAACGTGAGTTGTAATCCTTTTGCGGGTGGTGGGTCTGGGTTTCAATATGTAGAAAATGCAACACCTGTGAATGCAAAAAAGCAAAGCACAAGATGTGTATGATGAGGGGAAAAAAGGGAATGCGCCTGGTATGTTATGATTAAAGGTTGCTGTCCACAACAGCTAACTAGAAGTGGAGCATCTATGTGATTGGTTTGGGGAGCATATTTGGTTTTCTCTAGTTAGTCCTGCTACGTGCATTTATATATATATATATATATATATATATATATATATATATATATGTCAAAAATAGGGAAGTTGGTGACCTTTGAGCAAATTCTGACCATTCTGGGCTGATTGCTCCAAAGGTTGTGGCTTAATTTGTTATGTGGGTCAGAGTTTTATTATTATTTGTGTTCTAGATATTGTTCAAAATGAGAGAACTGATTCCACAGGGGTATGAGGCACTGGAATTTATATAATCACTGATGAAAGGAACAACGAAATAAAAATTGATACAATACTGGCTCGTGTTTCTTGATTTCAAACTTTGATATTATTTTTTTGTATTTGATGTCTGCTGCTTCTCCTCATGACACCCTGTCAGATGTTTTTTACCAATTAATCCCTGGCTTTATTGGGTTGTAAAACCTCTGGGCTCTACGGTTTGTTACATTTCCCGAGTGTCAAATGAACATCAGGTGGGTTTATTACAAAAACTCCTAGAATGAAACCAATTTTAAAAAGCCACACAGTCTTTTGTTTTGTTTTATTTTAAAGTTTTGAATACACATTATCTCATTTAATCTCGGCAACAGTCCAATGCAATTGTGGTAGTACAATTATCCCCGGGGAGAAAATCAAAGCAGGTTAAGTGATTTGAGGAATAACCAGTAATAAGTAATTAAACGACAGCGACAGAATAGTTGAACATTGTCTTTGACGACGCTTTGGATGATGAGTGAGGCAAGGACACAGAACTCGGGATACATTCCATTCCGTTGCAGGCTGTGTGGATAAGGCCAATTACTCTTTGTCGCTTTATTTCTACCCCTTTACGTTACTTTTGAATTTGAAGTCCTGTTCCGAGAGAGTTCCCAGGTGTGATGCAAAGTGTTCGCACGTGCGGTGGTTGGGAATCCAGAAACCGCAGCACCACAGGACTTGCTTTTGCTAGTTGCGCGGTCTTGAGCATTTCGCTTCCCTGGGCCTCTTGTTTTTTTGACTTGAAATAGAGAGTGAGCAATGATCTTTGAAGTTTAATGCTGGTAACCGGTAGACAGTAACTTGAAAAATCGTGTCGCCATGGGTGTTAAACAAATTCCAAAGCAGCTGGAGGGGGATCTGGGAGTTTTATATTTGTGCAATCGCAAGATTACTTCCATCAGGATGGCCGTTACAGGCCCGACACCTGAGTCGGTCTCTCCGCCCCCACACTGCCCTTCCCCGGTTGTCATGGAGATTTGGAACGCTCCAGCGGGGCCGCATTTCCTCCGCCGCACGCCGGCCTGAGGAGCACGTGACCACGCACGCGCACACCAGGAGGCTCAGGCGCCGCGGTGGCTGCCGGGATTGAGGTTTTAGCAACCTGATCAGGAAGTGGCGGGTGGGGCTGCGAGCGCCTGCCTCCGCTGCCCGCGCTAGTGCGGAGACCCAGGACCACTCTGGCTGTGCGTGGAGGCAGGCGGGGCCGCTGACCGCGGGCAGGAAGCGGCAGCCACGCGGGCTTGGGTGGCTGGCCGAAGCGGAGGTGCCGAGGGGCGGCGTCCGGTCGCGTGGGGCGGCCCGCCTCGCTCAGGTAGGGGCCGCGGAGCTCCGGCCTGTTGTTTGCGGGCAGCGCCGCCTCCCGAGGGGCGAGGGGGTTTCCGCTCGTGGGCCGGCGGGGGCTGCGGTTTCTGCGCGAAACCCTGAGCCGAGGTCACAACTTCCCGGGAGCCGTGTCTCTGAGGCCGGCGGTTTAGCGCACAAACTTTCGGGGTGGGAAGGGGAGGGTCGCAGTCGGAGAGCCTCCACCTCCGCGCCCCCCGCCCCGCAGCCTCCCGGTGGCCGAGTTGGACGGCGGACGGCGTTCGGGGGTCCCGGGTCCGGCCAGCCGGGGGCGGAGATTTAGACGCCGGGTCTCGGACCTGCTTACAATGCTGGTAAACTTCGGTTCCAGTCGCTCTGCTCCCGCCGAGCAGAGACGCGGTCCGAGACGAAGCGCCGCGGGACGCGCGGTCCCCGCTCTGTCCGCGTCCCCGACGGCGTCGGCAGCCTCCAGCCTGCCCGCCGCCCTGCCGGCTCCTCCCGGCCCCCGGCTCCCGGCCCCCGGCCCCCGGGGCGGCGGGTGTGGGCCGCCACGGAAGCGCGGGGAGGAGGAAGAGGGAGAAGCCTGCAGTGGGAGGAACCGGGTCGGAGAGGGCGACTTAGTTTTGGGCGCCGAGTGCGGGTGCGGACGTGTCCAGGGCGGCGGGCAGGCTGGCGGGTCCTGGCTGCCACCCCGGGGGTCCCCCGAGGGAAGCTGGAGGCGGGCGGAGCGGGACTCGGTGGTGGAGCCGCGGGGTCCGCGGTGCCGGCGGGTGGCGGGTTCGGCGTCCGGTGCAGGCGCTTCCAGCTGCGGTGACGCGGACGCTTCCGACGCGCAGACGAGCGACGTGGGCGACACCTCGGGTCTCATCGAGCTGTGAAGGTCAAATGCTGTGACTGTTTGGGTTTCCATCCACGGTAAAGGCTTTTTTAAGTTTGTGTTAAAGTCGCGATGGAAAGGCAGGGACTGGCCCGTCTTCACAAGGTGAAATACGCAGGTTTCCCGGTGCCTGCAGGCTGCTGGCCCCCCTGGTCCTTCGCGAACCCCTCGTCTCTGCTCGCACTTTCCCTCCGCCGGGGCGGGCGCCTCCCCGCAGTGTCATCACTGTTGCTGCTCTTCAGCTGCAGCTCAAACAGGAGAGCTCAGGTCACGTGTTTGTATAGCTTTACTCTGAACAAAGTTACTTTTTTTCTCAGAGTTGGGCTGGATGCAGAGAGACAGCATGGGTCATATCCCATTTTTATTTTATTTTATTTTTTAATTTTCATTATTTGCAGAGAGAGAGAGGAAGAGGGAGAGTCATCCATGTACGGTTGCCTTCACCTGCCTGGCTGGAGACCTGGCTTGCAACCTGGTGATGTGCCCTGGCTGGGAATCGAACCAGCGACCTTTGGATTCGCCGGTGGACACCTTATCCATTGTGCCACCAGCCAGGGCCCATTTTACCTTATGATTAAATTGGACTTACAGCGGCTTGGCGGATTGTCTAGGGTCAGGTTGCGCTGAGGGATTAGAACAAGGGGAGAAGGTAGGTCTTTGATTTGAGGTTCAGTGACAGTGACTCTAACTTTCCTACTTAGCTGAAGCTGACTGTGGTGATTTCTTCCCAGGGCTAGACTTCTAACTTTAAAGCACTCTTAAGTCACATTGCATTTATCCGTTGTTAAGCGAGGTGCACCATGCTTTCAGATTCTCAAACGTCAGCCTCTTGAGGGCAAGGATTTGTTTCCCAGAACCTTTCGGAACTTGGAGTAAATGCCTCACAGACAACATTTACTAAAGGCTTGTGAAACCAGTAACAATTTAAAGATGTTTTTCCATTCGTTATTCATTTAACAATTTATTGAGCTGTTCTGTGCTCTAAGGTTTTAAAAGTATAAGGTAGTCTTTTTTTCCTCTGGGGCTTTCGTACCTGGCTTATGAACACGAGTCTTAACCCTATAAAAGTCTTTTACGTAGTCAGCAGTGCATGTCCAAGACTCTGGGCTTCTAGGGGAAGTTCAGACAAGAGAGGGACATTTTTAAATACTTGTTGAAAGACCTGTGGCTTCCCTGGTTGTATTGAAGTTGCTTAGAATTGTAGAGTTTTAGAACTGGGAAAAACCTGAAGAGGTTTAGTGTCACTTCTGTCCAAATCAGGAATTTTATGTAGATATTTGTAACAAATGTTAATCCAGCCTCTTTATCACTTAATGATAGAGACCACCACTTTAAAAATACACCTTTCTAAAAAAAAAAAAAAATACACCTTCCTATTTGTAAGCAATTCTGATAGTTTTCCCTCTCTTTTATTTTTTGTAATGAGCCTAAATCTTAAATCTGCCTCCTGATTTCTGCTCAGTATTCTTGATGTTGTTTTAGAACAATGTTGTCCAGTAGAAATACACAAGAACCTAGTATAAAGGAACCATGGACATGGACAACAGGTGGGATTGACTTCGGGGGGAATGGGTGGGTGGGGAGGGAGACAGAGGGGAGCAAAACGGGGATGGATGTAATACAACAACAATAAAATTAAAAAAAAAAAAAGAAATACAATGTGAGCTGCAAGTGTGTGCCAAACATGTAATTTGAAATTTTCTAGTAGCTATATAGCCAAAATGTCACATCAACATATAATCAACCGGAAATATGTCATTATTTATGAAAGAATGCTCAACATCACTAGCCATCAGAGATGCAAATTAAAACCACAATGAGATACCACCTCCCACAGGTAAGAATGGCCATCATCAACAAATCAACAAACAACAAGTGCTATTGAGGATGTGGAGAAAAGAGAGAACCCCAGTGCATTGTTCATGAGAATGCAGACCGGTGCAGCTGCTGAGGAAAACAGTATGGAATTTTCCTCAAAAAACTAAAAATGGAACTGCCTTGTGACCCAGCGACTCCTCTGCTTAGGATTATACGCTAAGAATCCTGAAACACCAGTTCATAAGAACCTGTGTACGTTCGTAGCAGCACTATTTACAATAGCCAAGTGCTGGAAACAGCCTAAGTGCCCGTCAGTGGATGAATAGATCAAAAAACTGTGGTACATTTACACAGTGGAATACTATGCAGCAGAAAGAAAGAGAACTCCTACCATTTGTGATAGCATTGTTAGAACTGGAGAGTATCAGCTTTGTGAAATAAGCCAGGTGGTGAAAGACAAATACTATATGATCTTATTTAATACAGGAAACTACTGAACAAAATAAAACAGACAAGCGGAAGGGAACCAGAGATATGGGAAAAAAGGAGTAGAGTGATGGTGACCAGTAGAGAGGGGGGAGGGAGAGGGGAGAGAAGGGGAAGGGTTTAGTTGAGGAGCTAATGTGAAAGACCCATGGACATGGATGAGGTGGGGATCAACTAGG